>CAJNJA010010079.1:0-14417 GCA_905231915.1 Symbiodinium necroappetens
TGTGGCAAGCGTGGCAAAAATGCGGCGTCACAAACGGGACGCGGACCTACTACTACTACTACTACTACTACTACTATTCATACTACTACCACCACCGCCATCACCGCCGCCGCCGCCCCCACCACCACCGCCCCCACCACCACCACCACCACCACCACCACCAGCAGCCACGCTCCCCCCCCACTCTCCACCAAGTACCTGGCACCCAAACCCGTATTGGACTACTACATCACGAAAGTATTGCAAATGCCGAGTAAAATGGATGTGCTCTGACATCATCATGCTATTGGACTGCGACGTCACATCGTCGAGTAAAATGGATGTGCTTTTAGACAGCGTTCATGCGAGGTAGTTGGCACGAGCTACTACGAGTCTACTAGTACCACCACTACGATTACGACGACGACGACGACGACTACTACTACCACCACCACCGCCACCACTACCGGCGGGACGACGACTGCTACTGCTACCGCTGCTACCGCTGCTGCTGCTGCTGCTGCTGCTGCTGCCGTTGTCATGCGTTGTACTCTGCCATGTGATGCGCATGTTTTGCTCTGTGGTTGCAGCGAATGATGTCAGCAATGATCAGGAGCCACATCATGCTGCCGTTGAGCCTCGTTGCGACGGCATCGGTGCTGGTCCTCTACAAGCACTGGCAGGTGCTGCGCCCGATCTGCAAATGGCAGGCAGCACGCGACACTGCATGGCAGTGCAGGATGACCAAGGGGGTGATCCGACCAAGACCTTCCTTTCCTTGCTCCTTGGCTCCTTTCAGTGAGAACAAATCGTTAGACACCCAGCTGGTATCGGTAAGTGTAGAGCGCTTCACTGAGGATTGTGGTGCAGATGTTGCCACTGGTCTTCCTCGAGAAGAAGATTCTCTCTTGTCCCGATCCGGTGAGCATGCTCTCTCACTTCGGGAGCAAGGCCATGCCCGCTGCCCGCGGTGCGTGCACTCGCCAGCAACTGCTCTGCGCATGTTTGTCTATTCTGCTCACAGCTGCAGTCAAAGCCCTTCGTGATGTCAGCCATGGCATTTCCTGGACCTGCTTTCCTCCTTGGAACATGGAAGGGACGAGGCAAAGTGTTGCCAAGGGGCGTGGACTATTTGGAGACCTTCACTTGCTTGCTTCTGAGGTCCGAGCCTGCCATGGTCATCAACTGGCAGCAGTTCACAAAAAACGCCGAGTCCTTGAAGCCCATGCATGCTGAGAATGGCTTCCTGAAGATTCTGCCCAAGCCTGAGGGAGGGGAGGTGAAGAAGGCCGAGCTCATGTTGAGCCACCCCTTCAGTGTGAACGAGTACTACAAGTCCGGGCAGTTCGATTTCACGCAGAATGTCTTCGAGTGCGCCGCAGAGACAGAAGACTGCTTTCAGCGTGGTCCCACAGCTGGGGGGAAGCTGGCGACTGGATCGCGGCGCGTGTACAAGCTCACAGAGGAAGGGAAGCTAGTTTACGACATGTTCTTGCGCACGGAAGGCTCCGAGGAATTTGTGCACCACCTGCACTGTGAACTGGAAAAGGAAGAGGCATCGTGACGACCTCCTGGGCCGTTAAAGTCTTCGCCGGTTCCTTCGCTCCCTCGCAGCGAGATGCCCGGCAGCCGAGGCCCTGTGACCGCCTCGGCGATGCGACGCGATGCGACGCTTGGCCCTCGCCTTGCCGCGAGATCCCGAAAAAGGACCACCCGCCGGGTCGGTTATTGTCGGTTGCTGGTGAAAGCCGGATGAGACCACCCTACGCCCTACGAGATCCTATGAGTATGCCCGAAACCTGTTGTAGCGTTGCTTCCTTGCAGCCTTGCGACAGGTGCTGTTGATGCACGGCTGCTTTCTGGGCTTGCGCATCTGCACGTGGCCACTACTTGAGGTGCATCGGGTTCAAGGGTCTTGAAGTTGTTTCTGGGAGCATCGGTCCGTAGCAGATCATGCATTCGGGTTGCCACAAGCACATGGCTTGCTGCCATGCGAGCTAATGCGTTCTGCTGTGAGTACCCAGTCTTATGGCGTGACGAGTACCCAAAACTCGAGATTCTTCCAGTTTCTGTTTACAACAAACTCGCACAAGCAGTACATCAATAACAGTTTGAGGAACAGCAGCAGCGACAAGCATGATCTCAGTCATCACAGCAAACGAGCGGACAGAATGCTTTGCCAGGGTAGTAGGCTGATCGCCGCAATGATGGTGAAATACACTGAGATCGGTGCATGTAGGTTGGCATTGGGGTGTGCAACCTGATCGGATTCGTGGCAGTGTGCGCAGCTTTGTTCTTTGGCCGCTTGGCAGCATATGGGACTTGCTCTACTTTGAGGTTTTGTGTGTGGGTGGCTTTCTTCTTACAGTAAATCCAAAGTCTACAGGTCCCGGCAGGCAACTATCATCTGCGGTTCAAACTGGCCAAACCTCACGCCCTCCAGGCACAAAATCTGACAAAACATATTGAATCATAAAGTGCACTCGGTGACTCCGTACAGCATAGCAGTATATGACATAGAATAACATACAAAATGCCAAATCCAGGAAGTCGAAAGCTTGATTCAAAAAGGGATTTGGCGCTGCAGATTCTGCTGGCCAGGGCTCTTCCAGCCAGGGGCTGCTGTCATTCTTCAAGAAATCCAGGGTAGCTACATAGTGCTGATATCAGTTCATGACCGGCAGAAAAGCCATGATGATCATAACCGAAATGCTGAAGGCAAACATGAGTGGAGCGTGGCTGGTCTGAATGCAAAAACTTGTGTGTCAGTAGCATCGTGCATGCCCGACGTATGTCAGAGGGATACCGAATCCTGCTTTCCAACTTCCAACGCGCTCCTTCAGCTTGACATTGAGTTGATGGCACCCGCAGCTAGAAACTTCATGATGCTAGGCCGAAGAAGGCTGAGGACGGCAACGGACTAAGACTATAATAAACGCCATAGTCTCAAAGCCAGTGAAAAAACTGGGTGAGGCTTTGGATTCCGAGCATCCTCGCTGTTGCAGCAGATGGACTTGCTTGGATGCTGGGCCAAGAGTTGCAGGGTTTAGAGCTTAGAGGTTAAAGTTCTAGCTGCCTGGGGTTTCAGGTTTAGGCTTTCAGGTTTCGGGCTTGACTAGCGCTTGAGGTTTCACGATTTGGGCTTCCGGGCGCCAGGAGATGTTAGTCTGCAGGCCAAGAGGGGCCAGGTTCTCGGGGAATGGGGGCTGTGGGTTGCACCCAATGGTCTCACGAACTGCCCACCTTCGGTTTGGACTTGTGGCTTGTGGCTTCCTACAGTCCTACAGTCAGGACAACCTTCAGCGCAGTGTTGGCTAAGACTGTTTGTCATAGTTCGTGCACCTACCGTGCCGGGATGCGCTTCTTCTCACCGAGCATCAACTTCCTGAGGACTGGTGGCTCTGGGCATTGGGGGTGCCTTCCTTACAGAGGCACGGAGACCAAGTCTTTCCCGAAGGACGTTCAGGTCAAGAGCCCTCCGAGCTTTCGGGACACTGGGTTGGGAAGGTTCATGGGTATTCTGAGGCACCAAACTCCGTTCCCTCAAGAGTTTTATGTTACCCTGACGTTGCTTACATCGTGGAGGGCTTCGTGTGTTGCGCAGACGCAGTCTGGCACTGGGCACCAGGGAGCGGTGATAGTGAGCGCAGCAATGGCAAGGATGAGAAATTCCTTTTCGGAACACTACATATAGGTCTAAGAACGTAAGAAGCACTGGCCTCAATTTAGATCTGATGTTTTGCTGTAAGTCACCGAGGTCGTGGACTTTCACAATCACCAGACGTTGTTGGAAGGCCGTCTGAGCAGCGATGGCAGTTTTCCTGGGAGCAAAAATGCCAGACATGCACCACCAAGAGTGATCACCAGAGGCTTGCTGGGAGTTGGTGGGTCATCACGGTAGGCAGACTTGAAAATGAAAGCTGTCCGGCCGGCACAATTGGCAGCCTCTTGTTATCGAGAGGCACCATCTTCACCTCCGCGAACTACATTGAAATCCTGGCCTTCGTGCTTGCCTTAGGACTGCCAGGAAGGTGCGTGGCTGCGCTCTGCCTAGACTGAGGTGCCAGCTGTCTGGATGGTTCATCAGACCGCCAAGAAAGGGGAAGACTGGAGCAGCATCAGCGGAGCAACCCGTGAAAGACAGGCAGGCACTTGTCCAACTGCGAGGCTTTCTTTTTTTAAAGGGTGGCTGTGCGGAGCGTTGAGGCCACGGCTTTCTTCTCGTTCTTAGTCTGCTTCTACATCCTCGAGGACCCAGATTACGTACTGGGGTGAGTCCACATCGCATATCGCATATCGCGAAGTCCATGGCGCCAGCCAGTCTTCGGGAAAGGTGGTATGTGTACGCCTTGCCTCTCAGCGATCTCTCATCTTCAGTCCTTTCGGACTCCGCGGCCACTTAGATATAATGTTGAGGGCGGGTGCTATTGCGAACGCGAGACCACTTGTGTTCAGGAGGCGATCACGGCATTCTGCAACGTCTGTCCTGTCACTTGTCAACTAAAGCCAACCAGGGGCTGAATCCCAGTGAAGTCATCATTTGTCGATTCCTTCCGTGACTGTCCTACCTCTCAAGCAATTCCCCTGTTGACAGCCGAGCACCCGGGATTACTTGTGCTTGGTACCACCTAATTGCCACTTATGCTGTCGGAAAGGGGCTGCAGGTTGCGACACATTGCGACCAGGACCTGGTGTCTGCGTACCGGCTCATGGGCGTGGAAACCATGGGAGCTGCAGGCCGCGATAGTTAGGTATTGAAACACAGCCAGAAGATGATGACAACAGGGCGAAACTTTTCGGAATCAAGCAGCTGTCATCAAAGGGTTCTGAATGAAGCAGATAGGCTCTGATCTTCGTGATCCGCTCGCCTTGGACTGTGTAAACTTGTAGGCCTGCCACGTGCCGTCGTCCTCAGGCCACATCGTGCACTTCCTGCTGCTATCCGACTTTGCTTGCTTCTTGCTCGCCCACATCTACAATCCAGACAAGTTGTCTGGAGGGTCTGCTAAGGCCCGCCCCCGTCTGCCCCAGTCACGTGTTTCTAGTCCTGGAACCTGGTCTGGACGCAGGTGGTGGGGCCCCGAGCAGAACTTCGTGTGAGGCCGCAGGCCCAGGGGGGCAAAGCACTTTGGGTATGACCTCGAATCCGGTTTCAACTGGAAGGGTGGATAAACCCATCTGCAGGCCCCCTCTCCTGCATCTCGAAATGGCATCGCTCACTACTGGGGATCTGGTGTCTGCAGAATCTTTTGGCGCAGTCGCTGCGCAAGCCAGCAACTTGATGCATGCCATCCAAACTCCTGAAACCTAGATCCCTTGCAGCTCTGCATCTATCATGTTTTTGACGGACACCAGCAGCCGCACTTGAGGGAGGTGCTGGCCAAACTACAGAGCGAGTGCTGAGTTCAGCGTCTCACTGCCCATGTGGCCCTGTAAACGAACCCGTGTGCTTAAAGCTAGTGCATGTCGAAAACATGGTCAGCCCTGATTTCGGTTGCACCTCCTCGATTCGGCCGGCCAAGGGGTGCCGGGGTGCCCGAGCAAAGACACTTGTATGGGATCTCAACATGCACGTGCTTGCTTTAGCCACAGAGCATGGTCTATGTTCAGTCGGATGAGTTTCTTGTAGAGACCTAGTGCTGAATGGGTTGATCTCGAACATGAGGATGGCATATCCCTGTGGTTTCACGAAACTCCGAACATGAATATCACAGACTCTTCTTGCACAGAAGCACCGACTTGCGCGATTCTCAGGAAGAGTCGCATCTTAGCACTTCTGCCCAAGGTTTCAGTTTGATTCTCCATGTGTGTCCTGCTGCTCGCAGCTTTGGCATGCGAACACACGAGACCAGGAGACGTCGTAGCTTGAGAGCACTCCATGATGTTACTGGAGCAGCTTCGCAGGAATCGCTACCACATGTCCACATGTAGAAGCCCGGCTTGCCTAAGTAAGGGGGGGACCACTCTCAGACGGACTTGCCATCATGCAGTTGACAAAAGCTGGCAGAAAGCAGCAAAGTCATGCCGTGAGCAACACCTGAGCCGCCATGCGCGACGTGAGCTATTCCAATTGGAAGCCTCCGAACCTGGACAAGATCCAACAGCTGGCGTCGGCCACCCACTTTCAGAGTGAGAGTCACTATTGTGACAGCAACGACAGCAAACATGATACGAGTTCCCATAAGATGAATGATAAGATTAGTGCTAGTGGGCTGAGGTGCCGAATGTTTGACGATCCTCCTTTTGATGGCCGTTAATCTTGCCACCACCCCATTCCTCTGATGAAGAGGCCAGCCATGCCACCAGGTCCCAAGCAGGTGGTTTTGGCTACGGCGCTGCTGGATTCGGAGCCACGCGCTCAGTTGCCCAGCAGTTTGCCGGGGCGGGGGGCCAGAGGATGTAAGGAAGCAGCAAAGTCAGGATAGGCGCTATTCACGAAGTCCCACAATGCCACTATTCAGCCAAGCCGGGACAATGACGATGGCTACTCTTCTTCCCACCTGTTTGGTTCTGTCAACCACTAGCACGGCGGCCGTTGATATTCTGCCTCGCTGTTATACTTTGAAGACGAGTGGGGTAGGACTAGGATTGGCAAAGGAAGAAGATGGATGATAATCAACATACCTACCGCCGCTCGTGACAGCTGGTGCTGAAGCATGTTCGGAAGCTGCTTTGGACACCGATTGTCGTGACTCAGTTGAGGGCGATCAGGTTTCTGCGCAACCGGGCCGGATTCGGAACATGTCGGAAACTTTGGTTTGAGGATCGCGAAGCATCACATGCTCGGAAGGATTCAACAGCATCTTGCCTAGCTGTGCTTGGCAAAATGAAACTCACTCCGGACGCTAGGAGCGCATACACTCGAGCCACGTCGTTTCTACGAAGTGCCTGTCAGGCTATATCTTGATCATGCTAGTGCAAAATGAATGCTCATGCTACGCGGAGTGGACCAACCTGTGCAGAGATTACACTCGCAGGACGTCGGCTACAGCCAACACGGCCTCATTGCCAGAGCCGAGCGCGCGATGCCCAGATCTGCCGACACAAGCCGGTACTAGCACTAGCAGCAGCAGCAGCAGCAGCAGCAGCAGCACCAGCAGCAGCAGGAGCAGGAGGAGGAGGAGGAGGAGGAGGAGTAGTAGTAGTAGTAGTAGTATTAGTAGTAGTAGTAGTAGTAGTAGCAGCAGAAGTAACAGTAGTAGGAGTAGGAGTAGGAGTAGTAGGAGTAGTAGTAGTAGTAGTAGACCACACGCACTCGTAGTTTAAGACGAAGCACAACCTTTTGTAACAGTCGCAACTTTCGGGTCGAAGGGGCTTGAGCATTTGACATGTCTCAGTGTTATTGGTGCGGTGTGGATCCCTGTATCGAGCCTCGAACCGTATCGGGTTTCAACAGCTGTGCTGTGTGCAGAGAGTTGGATCGGCTCCGGGGGATCTGCACTTTGATACCAGCTGAGCATCATAGTAAGATAGTCTCAGAGCTCAGGCTCCTTAGTGGTAGATTGCGCGAGTGGCAGAAGAACCGCTTTGGAGGTCCACCGGAAGGTTACAATGAGCCTCCCCCTCAACCCGAGTTGAGCTTTGCCCAAGGCATCAAGGTCGCGGGGGCTTCTTCCTCAAAACCGCCTGAGCCAAGTGGACCTCCTCCTAGTCACCTTAGGGTAGATTCGAGCCATAGCCAAAACCCCGAACGTGCCGAGAGACCAGCTGCTAGAAAGCGCAAGAAGAAGAATCGCGGGCAGAGCCGAGCAGAGTGGCAGCGAGCTCGTGGCACCGTGGTGCGATCCCGATTGACTCCGCTGGATCAGTCCGGCAGCGAGCTCTCCAGTGACTCAAACATCTATTGAACCTTACCAGCAGTGATTCTTATTTATGGGAAGTAGGATTTTCAAGAAACCTGGTATTTTGAAGAGGAGGAAACCAGATTCCAGCGGCAAGCGATTTCGCCTTTTTGGTAAGGGTCGGGACTTTGATTACCAGGGGCGTCTTAGCAAAGGGGAGTCCTTGTCCATTTCGAGTTTGCCTTTGAGTTTCTGGTGTCCTGGTTCCGATTATTGTATTCTTGGGGATTATTGGGGCAAACAGACTTTGGCGTGTGGGCAGTTGGAGCGCATCACTATTGATCAGTCCGGTACCTTCCTGCACTTGTTTGTGAAAGGCTCTGATAACCAAGAGTTGGTCAAATGGTGTGGCACATCAATCAGAGGAGGGGAGGTCGGAGAGCTACTCGTTCACCTTTGCCCCGTAGGTTGCCGGAAGGGCAATATGAGTCAGGACCTTCTTCACGGAAGCATGTTGGTGACCCTAGATCCCGAAGCCCTTTGGACCCGCAACGTCGCGGAACTAAGAGCTACCTCCCCAGCCATGAAAGGAGGGTTACACGAGGAACTCGAGCGACTGGCAGGTGTGAGAGCAGAAGGCCCCCAGCAGGAGAGAGGAGCCCCATCGCCCGTCACAGGCGATGCCCAGAGGGATCGAAAGACGGGGAACAAATCGTTCCGCGACACTCCCTTGGATCCGCGTGTCAGCTTGAAGAAGGCTTTGAGGCGAGGAAGGAAAAAGAAGAAGACAAGGAAGCGAGGAGGAAGGAGCAGCAGGAAAAGAGAAAGCAGCGAAAACAGCAACAGCAGCAGCAGCGCGAGCGGCAGCAGCAGGAGCAGGAGCATAGACTCCCAGGACAGTGGCCATCCATTTCGAGAGGGGCATCGCGTGCACAGGGTATCGAAGAAGATTCCAGGTGCTTTGACTCGCCACGCGCTGGAGGAGATAAGCCGTTTGTTGGTAGAAGCCCTAGGCGACGAGAAAGGAGAGCAGTTGAGAGCCCTCTTCCTGAAGTATTCTCGCCTTCATCTCTTCACCAAGAACATCTCACCAGGACAGAAGCGAGAGGTATTGACCTTGGTTCACGGGTTAGACCGCTTAGTTCAAAGGGATCTTCTGGGTTGCGCGGACCTTCTGGTACAGAGGTTGAAGGCCATCGAGCTCGTTCTGAATGGAGCGTCATGGCAGGTAGCACAGAACATCGAGCTCGTTCCTCTAGACCAAGAAAGGATCAGCAGCGTAGCCGAAGCACAGGAGGCCACAAAAGTATTCAAGAACGATTTCAAAGTGCAGAGGGACCTGGGGAAAGGTTTCAAAGGATGAAGCCCGAAAGGAGGAGAGAAGGGAAAGACCACCAAGGGGAAAGACGGAGGAAAGGGAGGCAAAGGCAAGGAGGGGGGAGCCCTCCGGACAGAACCGATGCGCCCCCAGTGAACCATCCTGACTCCGGCTCTCCTCTTCCTAGGAGGGTAGGGGTTGGGGGTTCGGTCGGCGGCGATGCGGGGGCGACGAGCCCTGATCACAATCGTGGCCGACAGTCGTTGAGCCTTGAGGTTGGTTTCACTTCGGATTTGCTGGGACGTTATCTTTTGGAGCAGGTGCTAGGCGGAAGTACGTCGAGTTCCTTCGGCTATTGGGCAATCAAATCCTGCGAATGTAGAAGGTTTGATGGCTGAGGGTTTATCTCGAAAGGTGGATGTCTTCCCTCTGCCCCTGCCTAAGCACCCAGCTCTTGTCCTTGAACAACAAGATTGCCACTCTGATGACTTTTGGATGGTTTTCTTGGTACTTAGTCTTAATTACATGCATGGAGGTCAACGAGTTCGTATGAGTATAGGACCTGGTACAGACACACAGCGTGGTATTTTAGAGTATCTCCGAGACAGAATTCAACTCTTCAGAAAGCACAGTTTTCGTATAGAGCCTATTGATTGGAAACAGTTTTTTCAAGTGCGTGGTATCAGCTATTCGGGAGAGGAGGTGAAGGTAGCCCAGTGGACCAGCTGGGCGAATGTGGAGCCGGCACTTCCCTTTGGGCATATTGGGTCTATTTCAGCGGTGGATTTGGCCGATGGGGGTGTCCGCGAACTGCTTCTAGATCCACAGCGTTTCCTAAAACCAGGATTTGAGGGAGAAGCGATTAAGTCGTCGAAGGTTATGGTTCGGGACGAGGATTGGGCTGATTTGGCGTTGGGGTTGGTGCACTACAATCTTTGTTGTGTATTACCCGAAAGCGCCCTCCTCCATGCCAACGGAAAACCCATCCGCAACGGACTATTCGGAGTGGAGAAAGGGGAGCAGGCCAATGGACACGAGATCCACCGACTCATTATGAATTTGATTCCCATCAACTCGGCGTCCATGTCAGTGGAGGGCGACACGGGGACCCTCCCCTTGTTGTCTCAGATGAACAGCTTGGAGCTTTATCCTGATGAACATTTGGTGGTTTCCAGTGAAGACTTGCGGTGTATGTTCTATCTCTTCGCGCTCCCCGAGCAGTGGTTTCCGATGTTGAGTTTCAACCGACCAGTTCCTCCGGAACTGGTCCCACCGCATGTCGATGAACCTTGTTATGTGTGCTCAAAGGTGTTGCCGATGGGTTATCTCAACTCCGTAGGCGTGGCACAACATCTTCACCGGAACCTTATCTCACGAGCCCAAGGAGGCCCGACTCGTTGCGTGGGCAGTGCTGAGGTGCGCAAGGATAGACCAGCATCACTGGCAAATCCTTTATGGCGGGTGTACCTCGACAACTTTGACCTTCTGGAGAAGGAGAACCCCGAGGCCGCATCCATCATCAACGGGAGTACCCCACCAGATTTGGAGCCCATTCTTGAGGAGTACTTCCGCTGGGGGGTTCCATTGAACTCAAAGAAATCTGTGAGGCGTGCTACGTTTGCAGAAATCCAAGGCGCAGAGATTGATGGTTGTGCTGGGACGGCGCGGCCCAAGAGGGATAAGTTACAGAAGTATGTCAGTGCGACCCTTTCCTTATTGCGAGTGGGCAAGGCAACACAGAAACAGATGCAAGTGATTTGTGGTGGCCTTGTGTACTTTGCGATGTTTCGTCGCCCTCTTATGAGCTGCCTCAACTATGTTTGGAAGTTCATCCACAGCTTTGACCTGAGCTCCGAAAAGGTTTTGAGAATTCCCACTGGTGTCATGTCAGAGCTTCTCGTTTTCCTTGGGTTGTTACCTTTGGTACACATGGATTTCCGAACTTCGGTGAGCTCAGTTGTTACTGCGAGTGATGCGTCAAACCTTGGCGGAGGTATATGTGCCAGCTCTGGAATTACATCTTTGGGAGATTCAGTTGCCTCAGCAGAATTTCGTGGAGAATCCTTGGTTGACGTGCCTGAAGGTGGTGTGGTGTGTATTGGGCTCTTTGACGGGATTTCAGCGATGAGAGTGGCCTTGGAGTCTATTCGAGCCCGCGTGGTATTACACATCTCGGTGGAGAGCGACCCCACTTGCCGCAGGGTGGTGGAAACCCATTTCCCGGATGTTGCTCACTATGGTGATGTGGCTACGATTGATCAAAGTTGTTGCAATGAGTGGGCAGCTAAAGCATCCTCAGCCAAGATCGTTTTGGTGGGCGCCGGGCCCCCTTACCACAATGGGGTAGAAGCTGGGACCACTGATTCGCGAAGTCCCCTACATGTCTTGGTTCAACCAATCGTTTCTATGTTACGGTCGTCATTCAACTGGTGCCCCGTCCACTTTCTGCACGAGTCGTTTTTCACAATGGATGCTCCAGACCGCGAGTTGCACACACGCTCCAGCCAAGTCCTCCCTTACCGAGCCTGCGCTGGTGGGCTCTCTCTATGCCGTCGTGAAAGACTTTACTGGTTTGATTGGGGACTAAGTTCGGAATAAGGTGTGGTTCTTCATCCACCTACTTCCTCTCATCCTTCTTGTTACGGCGACATTCGCTTCGAGTGCCCATCGGATCCTGCACAATTCTTTGAGAAAGGCTGGCATCTACATTCTGATTCTACTCATCTCCCAGCTTTCACCGTTCCGCAGCCGACGTCCACAGGCAGCCCCACCGCAGCAGGCATTCATCGTTGTGGTCAAGCAGAAAAAGAACGTTGGAAGAACGATCGTTTCCGATTCCCACCTTTTCAATATTTGGACCGCCACCTTTTGTGGCGCAAGGATGAAGCTCGAGTTCCCAACGCTCGTGAGCGAGAGCGCATTTTGGGCTTTCCCGTGGATTACACTTACAATTGTCTCAACAAGACCGATACCAAGAAGTCCCCCGTCCACCACGATGACGTCCGCCTCTCCCTTTTGGGAAACACTTCGAGTGTCCCTGTCCTGGCTTTTTTCCTCCTTCAACTCCTTGCGCCTCTTGGGCTTTGCTTGGTCACCAGCCTGAAAGAGCTACTTCAAGTCTTTTCGGGTCAGTCGCTCAAGCATGGAGCTGCTCTCCTCTCTTGGAGGGCGCTTCATCAAGCTAGAGTTCCCAGCTCCAGCGAAGAGACCCTAGTCCGCAAACTTCTCACCCAGGTTTCGAGTAAAGGCGAAGACTTCTTAGTTTCTGTTGGGGCGAGTCCTCGTTCCTACCAGAAGTTTCGCAATTCGATACCGGCGTGCCTTTGGAGCTGGCGCGAAATATGCGGGTGGAAGTGGCCACCTTGCGATGACCACATAAATCGCCTGGAACTTCGCGCGATCTATACGACGATTCGCTGGCGTGTCCTGCGCCAGAAGCAACTTCGTGTTCGTTTCCTACACCTGACTGACTCGATGGTGTGTTTGCACGTTTTAAACCGTGGGCGAAGCTCTTCTTTAAAGATACAGACGCTGATGTACCGTCTCTGTTCCCTAGTTTTGGCGACAGGCTTGCATTTGATTCCTGCGTATGTCTCGACCAACTCGAACCCAGCCGATCGGCCCAGTCGAAGGGCCCGAGTTCGCAAAAAATGGGCAAAGTGAAGACGATTGTTCAAGGTCGGACTAAGCAGGATCGCAAAGCAAGTCGCAGAGTTCTTGGACCTCTCCGGTCCATTACTGTCGCCCCAAAGACCCGCTTACGGTATGATTCAGCACTTCGCCAGTTCTACCTTTTTGCCAAGCTGCATCGGCGGCATGTTCCGGATGAGTCTACAGCTCTGGACTCTCTGTTTTCTGAGTACATAGAGTTTTTGTGGGAGGAAGGTGAAAGCATCTCTGCAGCCACCGATGGCCTGTCCGGGCTTCAAGATCTTAAACCTAGCTTGAGAGGCTGTCTGGCTCTCTCTTGGAGGTTGGTCAAGACCTGGCAGAAAAACGAGATGCCGAGCAGGGCAGCGCCGTTACCCGAAGAACTCCTTCAAGCTCTGTCCGGGGCCTTTTCCTTGCGAAAGCAATCTGAGATGGCTCTTGGAGTCCAGGTTGCCTTTTACTCTCTTTTGCGCACCGGGGAACTGCTCTCTCTTCAGGCCTCCCAGGTGCAGATAAGCCCACGGCAGGACTTTGCTGTTCTTAACTTGGGCCTTACCAAGACCTCCCAGAGGAGCGGAACAGACGATTCCGTGACTCTCCGTGTTGGCCCTGTCTGCCATGCTTTGGCACAATGGAAACAATCTGTTTCCCCGTCTGCTTTCCTTATCCCTTTTTCGCCGCACCTTTTCCGCAAGCACTTTCAAGACGGACTTGTGCGTCTCCAGCTCGGCCAATGGGGGTTCCGTCCCTACAGTTTGCGTCGTGGTGGAGCCACGATGTATTTTCAGAAGAACCCCTCTTTTGACGCCGTTCGTCAGCTTGGCCGCTGGAGCTCCGATCGCACAGCGCGCATCTATTTAAACGATGCCATGGCTTCATTGGCGCTCATGAAGTTCGATGTTACTTCTAAACCTTTGTCACTGCCGTTTCAGTGGTACCACAGACAGTTGCGACTTGATCGCGAAGCGACTCGAGGGGGACGTGGATAGGGCTTAGTTTGTGTCCCGAAACTCGTAAAATTATGTCTCCTCTAGCTGAGATCTCAGGCATAAGCATCGAGCGGGGATACTTTCATGCCCTATCCTACAAAAGACCGAGAGCGCCCAGGCGCTGAGACTTGTAAGACTTTTAACCTCGGTCTCTACGTAGTTCTCCACGTAGTTCCCTCGTCAGTTTTGCTAAACAACTCTAGCCTCCGCAGGAAGCAAAAGGTGGTCAGTGAGTCTTAGTAGTAAGTAGTAGCCAGTAAGGAGCCAGCAATATGTCAGTAAGTAGGAAGTAGTGAGGAGTAAGTAGTACGTAGTATGCAGTAAGTAGTAGTAGTCGTCGTCGTGGTGGTGGTGGTAGTAGTAGTAGCAGTACATACTACTTACTACTTACTGCTTGCTACTTACTTACTTACTTACTTACCACCTACTACTACTACTACTACCACCCCTACTCCTACTACTACGACTACCACCCCTTCTCCTACTACTACTACTACTACTACTGCTACTACTACTACTACTACTACTCCTACTACTCCTACTAACCACGACTACTACTACTGCTGCTGCTGCTGCTACTAGTAGTAGTAGTAGTAGTAGTAGTAGTAGTACTACTACTACTACTACAACTACTAGTACTTCTACGACTACGACTCCGACCAAGACTACGACTACGACTGCTGCTGCTGCTGCTGCTAC
>CAJNJA010010080.1:0-14414 GCA_905231915.1 Symbiodinium necroappetens
TTCCAACGGAAACAACTATGGATCCTGGGCTCTGCTCATGATCAGAACTATATAGGTTACCTTTAAAAATACCTATCGTTGTAATTAGTCACTTTCAGAAGCAACAAGGAGAAGCAACCAGAAATCGCCCATGAAGGTGAGGTGTGATTGATGTGTGCTTTTTTTGGTACCTCTCTTGCGACAGGGTTTCCATGACTGTTCGCCTCAACCGAGGACCTGTAGCCTGCCCTGCCCACGACACCCTGCTCAGCGCGGCCACCATCTCTGCATCGGACATGAAGATGTGCGGCGCCACTGGGAAGTGGACCTACTTCAATGCCGTCAACTTGCTGAACGACGCAAGCCTGTATGCAACCTATACTGGGAATACGGCAGGCTCGAGCGTAAACATTGGGCAAGTCCCCTTCCTTGATGGCCGGAGTGGCTTCCAATCAGGCACCAACATGGCCAATGCTCGTTCTGTTATGCTTCACTCAGCCGATGCTGCATCCAGCGCGGTGCTCCTCACGAGCGGGACGATTACACCGCAGGTTGACTTTACAGGTGAAGTCGCTGGCACATGGCGCAGCTATGGGGTGGTCTTCTACTGCGACGACTACACTCGCACGGACCTGACCACGTGTGCCGAGGCCAATCGGAAGATGATGTACGTTGCGGATCCCAACCCAGAGGAGCAGTTTGGCACAACAGCAAGCATGAGCAGCACTGGACAGGACACGCTGCCGGATGGGTCGACGTCTGGTGACCTTCGAGCGTTGGCTGGAGCTGTGAGCTTCGGACTCTTCGCTCGTTTTATCTTCTAAGGAAGGCCGGGCCGCCGGGCTTAAAGCAAGGCGGGTCTTGGCATCCATCGCCTGCCCGGAGAACCACTCTCCGGCCACTTTGTTTCGATGTAAGCGATAGAACAGAGACATCTCCTTTGCTCTAAGAGCACCACGTTCAGAGATGAGAGCAGCCTCTATATCAGCCATGTTCTAAAGGCCGAGGCTGCCCAAGTTCTGCTACATATGATCGTTCCCGACATGGAGATGACGCGAAAATAGAAGCCCTTGAGGGTTGGGGAGGGTATGATGGAATATGACCAGCATTGACCAGCTGAGGCTGCTCTGTCTTGCTTTGGACCTCAAGCAGATTATGGAGTACTGGAGATATAGTTTTGGCGGATAAAGATTGCAGAGATTTCGGGTCTGGGGGTTTAGGGTTTAGGGGTTTAGGATGCAGGGCTTGCTATACCGGGCTATACCTTTTGATTTGGAGGCAATTGGAGGTAGAGTCTAGCTTACCTTTATGCTATCAGAGTGACAAGATGTCTGTCTGCGTAGTGTAAGGTTTGTGGGACTCTCTACCACATCAAGGATGTATGTCATACTCTACTCTACTTACTCTGACGAGACCACTGCACGTCTAAATCCAGAAGCCCCCAAAAAGAGGAACACCCGGATAAATGCCGGAAGCATCCCCAAAGCAGAAAACTGTATGAAGAAGCCTCCATAACAACACTGGCAAAGACAGAAGGCGAAGTATGTCAACTTTGCTTGAAGCCCCCTCGTCGCCAAAAGGCTGGGACAAGAGCTTTGCCACGAACTGACTCCGGATGCGGAGCACTGCACATGGGATGCCGAGGCTGTCATGCAGGAGCCCGCCGCAAAAAAGCGGAAGATTCAAGGGCTCCCTTTAAGGTGACGGGCTCTCTTACGGATACTACGGTTGATGATCTAAAAAATCCTGCATTACCCATAATGAGGAACATACCATAATTCCCATAGTTTCGGGTCCTTAAGGTAATGCAGCAGGATTTATATCATCAGCCGTAGGAGCACCAAGGTTACCAGGGTTGAGAGGGATCCTGGAGCATTGGGGTCACTCGGGGCTTTTAGGGCTATTGGGATTCTACGGCTTTCTTCCGGGTTGCTGGGGCTAGTGTGTTGTTAGCAGTCACATATTCAAGACAAATGCCAGGTGGTGATTCACATCTGGTTCAAAGTTGGGTTTCATCTGCAAAGGGGTTGTCTGACGTGCATCAGGAGAAGGACGAGTATTGCGAGGACCACATCTGCGAAGATGCATCCCTGCTCCAGCGTTCCTTGGCTTTTCGTTGCCGGATCTGGCATGTTCGGAAGGTTCTAGTGAAGCAAGAACACTAGGTACGTCAGAGACAGCAGCCACGGCACTAGCAATTGGGCGGTGTATGTGACGACGGTGCAGTGCTTTCTGCCAGGCTCCGAAAGCGACGAAGTCGGGATGTTGCAGCGGCGCAGCGGCGATGGCGTCGCTAAGTTGCACATATTTGCTGTCGATCAAGCCTGTTGATACAAGCTCCGCCGCAGAGATGCCATGACGCTTGCAGTGTGGATCATGATGATGGCGGCTCGACGCTGATGCGGCTGATGCGTTTGTGGTTGATGTTGACGAATGATGTCCAATGTTGACCCGTCTTCCAATCTCCAGCCAGCATGAGGTTACTCTGGCGGCAAACAATACCGTTTTGGACTGCAGCGCCTCGTCAGGAGATCTCAGTCGTTAATCTCTCAGCGTGGCATGCTCCAGGGCCTTCCAGCATATTCTAATATCTTTTGGTATGTTTAGCACAGAAATGCAAGCAACAGATGTTCTGCACCAGCCGGCGCTTGTGCTGACCCCTTGCTGCAGGTCACAGGGTACATTTCTGCCAGCGTTTGTGCCACAGCGTGCTCGCAGCCAGGATGCAAGTTTCGGCTCTCTCATGGCGAGACCTCAGCTATCGGGTCCAATTAGACCGAGGCCACCACTGACGGGGGCAAGCACGCGTGCATGCAGTATTGCGACAACGACAAGAGCTTCACGCACGTGAAGGCCGGAGAAGAAGCCCTCAGTTTCCGAGGGAGGCCCGGTAGAGTTTAGCTTCGGAAAGGCAGTTAAGTAGGAGCCTCAAGCGACTCAAGCCGCTTGGTGGCGCAAAGAGTAAACACAAGGCTCTTAACGTATTCCTCCTACATTCCGCTCATCGGGAAGACTTGAATTCCTCTGCCAGGACATCTTCCAGTCCTGCTGCTAGAGCCTTCTGCCAGTGCCGCTGACTCGCAACTGCAAAACCCGGGCTCTGGGGAAGTTTAGGACTTGCCGGCTACGAGGCTTGTTCTCTCAGAAACTTCTTCAAGTCTCAGGGCTCATCAGGAGCTCGAGCATTTAAGACCCTAAGTGCTGGGATCCTTCAAAAGAGCCTGTAGAAATGGAGCCCTTGATCTCTCGGTTAACGACCTCCTTCCCAAACACCCCCTGGGTCTCTCTCCATGTGTTCGGCTCCAGAGGCATTTCTCTCAAGAGAACCCCAGGGGATTTTAGGTGCAGCCATAGCAGGCCAGAGACGTAGCGAGCCATGAATGCAATGAAGACTGTCTTAGTCTACAGGACCGAAGCCGAGCAATCACAAAAGATAGACAAGAACGATCTCGGACTGCAGCTGCTTTTGCAGTAATTAATTGAGACTAGAGTTGCAAGGGATATGTACATATATATATATGTATATGTATATGTATATGTATATGTATATGTATATGTATATGTATATGTATATGTGTGTGTGTGTATCTATATATGCAAACACTCATACCTATGCTGCTGTGCTTGTATCTGTCGATCTGTCTACAATACCATCTGCCTTTTGTCTATTCTTTTTTCTCTCACTCGCTCTCTCTCGTTCTCTCTCTCTCGTTCTCTCTCTCTCTCTCTCTCTCGCTGTCTATCTCCTTCTCTCTGGCTTTCTGTCTATCCATCTTCTGTTTGTCTGCCTGTCTGCTGAATCTATCTATCTATTTATCTATCTATCTATCTATCCATCTATACGGTACAGGCATGCGTGTGTTTTAGCGCAGGTCAGGTATGAGTATCTGTGTAGACATGTGCACATCAATCGTGTGTGTATGCATACACTCTTGCATCTAGGCATGTCCGGCTGTCAGCAGCATGTGCCTGTGTCTTTCCTTCATAGCTCTGCACGAAGGCTCGTCGGAGGCCGCCTGGATGGCGGTTTAGGGTTTAGGGTTTAGTCTAGAGTCCAGGGTTTAGGGTTTAGGGTTTAGGAGGCTAAGGCTGCCATCCTTACTGCAGGTGGATGACCTTCTTTAGGGCCTGGAGGACCTGCACTGAGCACGGGCTTTTAATTTTGTCAAGTCTCGTCAAAAGACATGACTTAAAGCGTGTTTTGGTAGCGTGCTGTCACATCTGCTGGACTTCCTGCACGAGCAGAGTGTCAGGTGTTGTACGAGCTGATGTATTTCTTGTGCTTCAACCAAAGCAGATGATTCTGGCATTTTTTTTTCCAGGCTTGTGGGGAGGCATGATTTCTGAAAAACCACAGAAGCCTGCCCTTGCAAGTCTTATGTGTGTTAGTCGTTATAGGCGTCCTCATAACGTGGACTGACCTAGAGCTGGGCCTTCTTGGGCGCGAGCTGCTGGGGCGAAGCTGCCCGATAGAGAGCTGCGGAATCTGCGGATTTAAGAACCCCTCGCAAATGCGAGAGCGGGCGATTCGATAAAAGGTCTCTTGGATGGAGCTCAGCAGCTCAAGTCAGGGGCTTTGGAACCTGAATCGCTCAGAGTGTCCTTGGAACGGGATTTCGACCTTGCTGCATCTTGTTACATCACCCTTTGGGCTCCCAGTCACAGCTCGGAAAGACTTCCAGTTTCCTAGACGCACCACTACTGTCAAGCGAGCTAACGTCTGAGCTTTGACAGCACCCTAGGGTTTAGGGTTTAGGGTAGCTAAGCTGAGTTGAGTCACGTACTCGAACCGTGGGTTCTTCCGTGGAGTCTGCCAATGGCTGTGCCCACGTCCAAGGCGCCACGGTTTCCCAACATGAGCACTTCGGAAGATGCGATGGACTCTTTCCGTCTGGTCCGGGTGTCACCCGTGCCACCGACATGTTCGCGTGCATGGAGCCTTAAGCAGCAGGCAGCATGAGGGATCGGGATCACCGACGCGTGCGTTGCAGCATTTATTGAATCACGGCTTGAAGCCGCGAAGAGCTCAGAAGCCATTCAGGCTTAAAGCTTGCCGCTCAGGTGATGACGCGCCGATGGTCGGCAGTCTGGCTTGCCGCGCGCAGCTCAGAAGATAGGTGAACTGCCGCCCGATGCCTTGCTGGCAGCTGCAGTTGACTACGTAGGCTGTTGCACTGCCAAGCGTAAATGCTTTTGTCCGCGAAGCCCTAAACTCAAAGGCATGCTCTCCCGACCAGTACTGGTCCCTAAATGAAGCCACTACCCTGAGATGAGGCCAAACAGTAGCACTGTGCCGTTTTTTCCGTTGGGTCGCCTTGGAAGATGGCATGCGCTCGGAGAGGAACCTTCTGCACAGGGCTCTGACAGCCCATCGCCATTGCACCATGCACTCGACATGGCCTTGTCACAAGACGCTGTCGCCTATGCGTTATTTCCCCGCACACCCTAAACCTTCAACCCCAAACCCTAAACCCTAAAGGCCCTAAACCTTCAACCCTAAAGGCCCTAAAGGCCCTAAAGGCCCTAGAGGCCCTCAAGGCCCTAAACCTTCCACCCGAAATCGGAAGCCAGCAGATCCCAGGCCGCTCTGACTCTTCTTGCTTCCAATGGGTCGTGGCCCGGGCTACCTCTACTTGGCATGCACGCGGATCGAAGCTACGTCGGCGTGGGGAGCAGAATGAAGCAAGAACCTAGGAACTAATTGTGGTTTTAGCACGTCTGTTTCAACACTTGTGAGTGGGATTTGGCTGTTTAGGGTTCGGCGTTTCGGCAGTGAGGCTTCTGTCTGCTCAGTGCCAAAGAGGGAGCTTTCATTCGCATGACTGCAGCGGTTTTTGATGATAGTACAAGCCTTTCTTCCGAGTTCAGCACTGCCTTTGGGCTGTAGTGCGTCCCGTTTGAAGAACAGATCGAACCAGAGAACCAATCTGTGAACGCGGAACCAAGCCATGTTCATCCAACAACACCAGGTGTGATGTGGTGAGACCTGGTATCATGTACATGGCCTTCTTCTAGTCTGGTCTAAATTCATGTGTAAGCTCATGGAAACAGTCATTCCAAGAATCTCCTCACCTGAGCTATCAACCTATAACCCTTATATATCCTTATATGCCCTAGAGCCTAAACTACACCCTTCTGCCGTGAACCCTGAAACCCCGAAGTCCTCTCTCAGTCAATTGAGTCCCAAACCCGGAACCCCTTGAACCCCTGAATTTTGAAACCCTCAAGCTTTTCAACTTCCCATTTAAAACTGTCTATTCTGGTCAACCTCTGCAAACCTCTCCAAAGCACCGAGGAACCCACCAAAAAGAAACGCCCTAAGCCTGTCTACCGAGGCTGAGGTCTTTCGTGAGCTCGGGCTCGAAGCTTAGCGCTTTAGAATTGCTGGACAGGGCCGAACCTCGAATATTTGGGGGGGTTCAGGGTTCAGGGTTTGGGGTAGGGTTTGTTTGGGAGTTTCGCGAGTTTGAAAGTTCAGGGTTTGGGGCTTCAGCAGGTCCTGCAGACTCTGTTCCATTGCCCATCCCAGGCTTACAAGACCGCAGCTCTCGCGCTTCAAGCTCTTCGAGGCTAGGGGGAAAGGGCTTGTAGTGTAGACTTTTGGTATGCTATATAGTATATTGTAGTATGATATACTACATCAGGCGACAGAATACTATGAAACTCTTCTGCATGTTGTTACTTGCAGTCTGCCCGACTGTCGGATGCATCGAGGTCCGAGAAGTGGGAGGCATTGTGGGGACGACGGCTCTCTAGCCAAGGTTTTGTCATCACACGAATGGATCTCCGGGAAGCAGTTTTATCAAACGCGACTTTCTGGTCTGATCTAAAGGGCAAGCTCAAGATATTCTGTTATCATAGCGCAGTGCAAATTCTCACATAACACCAGCACAACACACACACACAACACGCATTCTCTCTCTCTCTCTCTCTGTGTAGATTCAGTTGTGCAGTGACGTGCTGGTAGTGGAAGGCATCGAATGGGGGCCTCCGCTTCTGCTGCCAGGCAGATCGCGTCGCGAGCCAGCAAAGCTGTCGCGCCTGCATCCCAATATCGGCGGAGCGGGGCGGAGCTGCACAGTTGTTGGAGAGTGGGAATGAATCATCGATGGTGGTGTCTTCGAAACAATGCCAAACCTATCATCGATGTCAGAATGAGCATCTAGTCCGAGTTTCCTTTTTCAAGCTTCTGCGATTGCTTTCTTTCATTTGGTGGCGTTGTTCTCGTGTTTACAATTATTTGCCTTGTTTCCTAGCTTCCTGTTATGATGTTCAGCTTGAACTTCCCGTCCATATTCTGCTAATTTCGTTACTGCCATCAGAGTGAATGCCACGGTTAGTTCTATATACAACCATCGTGATGGTGAGTATGATTGCGTGGCTGCGGTCATGACCGTGATGTGTACAAAGTTTAACATGCGGTTACATGAGTATGCTCTCTGTCGGCTTGGAGCCAACCTCTCTCTGCCTCCTCCATCCTCGAAGTTGAAATGCTATTGGCCTACGCGAATACTTTCTGCAATGCTGCCTTGGATAGACCTTGGGCGGTGGCAGCAGCAGCAGCAGCAGCAGCAGCAGCAGCAGCCCTCGTCGTGGTCTTCCTCTACTTCTACTTTTGCTTCTTGTACTTTTATAGCGTCACGCGTTTACTCTTCCTATTGCCACTACTACAACGACGACGTAGTAGGGGTAGTGGTGCTGGTGGCACTGGTGCACGTGACCATCGTATCAAAGGCGGCAATACCTGAATTGACGTAAATGCTGGTAGACATGTTTGCCATGGTAGTGACGAATTCAGCAGCACATCCTCGTCACTTTGAGGCCCGATGCGCTGGCCACAGAGGCAGGGCACAGTGGCAGCATGTCGCAGACTCGGGCATGTGAGACTTGAGAACTCCAGAAGACAAGGACCCATATAGGGCAACAGCTAACCTCTGCATGTTTTGTGTTTGCCAGAACAACGAGGCTAAGATTGCGATCAGAGCTGAGGCCTAAAGGGCCTAAACCCTGAACCTTAAAGCCCCAATCCTCGAATCCCAAAGTCCGCACCTCTTTGGTCCTCCTTCCGCGGCCATCGCGGCTATGTCGGCTTACTAGGGCCAAGAAGGGTCCCCCGCAAAAAGCGGCCAGAAGCTGGAGGCACCGGCTTTTGGGGGCTTTGTTTGGGACTTTTTGGGGGGAAGTCCTACACACCCCAGATTTTTGGAGCTTTGCTTTTTAAGTGCAGGCTGAGCTTCGAAGCCTGGTCGTCTCATGGCCGGTGTCACCATCGACGAGCTGAGCCCTGAGCAGAAGGCCCGTGCTGGCCCCGTGGACATAGGACCTTGTGGTTTTAGGGAATATAGGGTCTATAGTAAGGGTCTATAGAACCTCTAGGCTTTAGGGTTTAGGGTTGCGGAAGACCTGGACTATACATGGTGGACTCGTCACACAGGTTTGAGACGCTTCACTGCGCAGATGCCAGGGTGAGCTGGCCTGCACCTACGCTGCGCTGATCCTCCACGATGACGGCGCAGAAACGCGGCAGCAAACAGATCGCCGGGACGAAAGATTAGGAGAAGTCCAAGTCGTGCGTTGAGGACATCACGCCTGCCTCCATGAGCACTTTGATCAAGGACCAGCAGCAGCTTTAGCCAGGGTTGGTCCTTCGATCAGGGCGCAGATGATGGTTCTCTGGGTCATGTCGAGGGTAAGATCAGCATGCACATCGCCGCCTATGAGTGCTTAGGCTTTGTTGAAGCTTCTTATTCCCTGATGGTCCTTGCAGGCAGCCGGTTGCAACGTGGAGGGCTACTGGCCGATGATCATGGCACCTGGACAGAGACCTGCTTGTGCTTTCGCCCCTATGGTAAAGTTCAGATGCCAGGAGAGGTTAGAGGTTAATCTCATGTGCCTTCTGCGGACTGCTTGAAACTTCAACTGGACCTCGATTTTGTGTTGGGGATTGCGATGTGGCCCACAAACGTTCCTAGACTCCTTTGCGTAACGTGGCCCGCCACAGATGACTTGAGAGCTTCAAGAGAAGTCCCAAAAGTTTGATCAAGAATTCAAGTGAGTTTGAATATGCATACGTTAACAGGCTCCAAAAAGCAATGTCTTCATTGTGTCTATCGAACCCCTGACCTGGCCGGCATATCCGGTAACATGTAACCCTCAACGTATAACTTATAACCTTATGGGCCCGTATGGCCTACCGGGGCTGGTCCCCACATATAACATATAAATATAACCACCGACGCGATAACATGTAACCATGCGGGCCCATACGGCCGCACAAGGGGGTCGCCCGACATATGACACAGAACCCCCGACGTGCCCGTATACATCGCCGTACCCCCCATACGGCTGTACAGCGGCCCCGTACGGCCGTACAAGGTTAAACGTTATACATCGGGAGGTTACATGATGTTATGCAGGTTGGTTGCTGACCCTGCGATAGAACATTACTCTTAAGCCCTGATAATTTATACGTATATGTAATCATGTAATGTCTGTGTGCATGCATGCATGGATGTAAGTAAGTAAGTAAGTAAGTATGTATGTATGTATGTATGTATGTATGTATGCATTCATGGTTTTAGGTAGGTAGTTAGGTAGGTAGGTAGGTAGGTAGGTAGGAAGGCAGGTAGGTAGGTAGGTAGGTAGGTAGGTAGGTAGGTGCATACATAAACGCGCTACTATTGCCTTCATGTCCAAGGTTATTGCCAGTCCTGTGCTTTGTGCTTAGTTCTCGTAGGGGCCCTGAGCACATGCCCAGTCGAAGATGGTCAACAGCGTCGGCATGGAGGCGCTGATCAAGCCATGGTCTCAGCTGAAATAGCATCGAAAGCGAATCACAAGAGTAGCAATGAGGAGTCTCCTGCTGCTGTCTCTGCTACTGCTATTGCTACCAGTGCACCTTTGGATGGTAAGGAGCACTGCCAATCCGAATAACCAGCATCCTGCTGAGCTGGTCCTTTTCTGGATTTTCTGCAGAGCTACAGACCATGTCTTCACTGCTACTGCTTTTTACTACTGTACTACATGCCTAAAAGGCAGTAATGCAGCCGTCGAGTTTGTGCTGGCCTTGGTGTTTCGCAGTCCATGGTAATCGCCGAGCAAAACCCTAAAAGCCCTTCCTATCCTCAGCGGCTGCTCCCTCGTAGCTTCGATCTTCAGGTCCAGTTGCAGGAGAGGCCCTGAGTTGGGGTACTCCGATTTCCGTGATTGCGAACACGAGTAGACTGACTGTCTTAATGCTTGGCCAGCATTATATGCTTATATGCTCGTTGTTGACCGCACAGGGTGCAGGCACCCCATCTTGCAGCGAATTTTTGCCGACAACCACCAGAGTTTCTGCTGGACCCTACACCCCCACTCTAGGTCCCCAGGCCGCTATAGGTCCCCTCGCTAGCCGTCGCAGTCAAGGCTCGGCAGCGGCGCAGGAGGCGGTGGCGGCGGAGGCGGCGGTGGCGCCGCAGCCGGCGCTGCAGCCGGGGGCGCAGGCGGCGGCGAAGCGAAGGCCGAGGAGAAGAAGGCACCCGCCTTTTTTTTCTGAACTCGTTGTGGCACTGTTTTCGTCGCTTTTTGATTCTATGGCTTTGCCGTGCTGTTTTTGTTTTCTAGGGGCTAGGGGTTTCTCAATGTTTGGGGTGCTGCGGAGGAGAAAAGGGCCCTCGGCGGTCGAATTGCTCTGGGGTTCAGTAGGGGCTATAGGGATTAGGCGTGGGGCCGGTTAGGGGTTTGTAGGGTTTCAGGGTTAAGGGTCACATGGCCATGCCAGGTTGAGGAGGAAGAGGAGGAAGAAGAGATGGACTTCGATCTGTTCGGATGAGGCAAGACCGAGTGAGTTTCGTCCAAGTTCGTTGAACGACGCGGGTCTGCAGCTGGTTGCCATTTGCATGTGCAGGCTGGCAGTCCCTAAGCCAAGCCTGATTCGTGGTTTGGCTTTGTCATTCCCAGCATGTTGGAAGACGGCAGGTGACTTCTTGTGCAGCTTTGCGACGCTTCCGGGGGCAAACAAAAAAGCTGCAGAGAGGAGAGCAAGCTGCGCAGCGATGTCAAGAGCATCGCCTGGACCAGATCGTGATTTGCAGCTTGGGGTTGGGGACAAGCACAGCATGTTAGACTCCTATACCCCAAGCCCCCCCCCCCGCGTTTAAGAGGAGAGCCTTGGGTTCAAGTCATCGGATTTTTTTCTTGGGAGGTCCAGGCGGCGGCGGCAGCCGCGGGCACCGCGGCGGCGCGACGGGAAGTCAGGTACCGGCTCCCGGCTTACCCAACAAGGGTTTAGGGGTTTAGGGGTTAGGTTTAGGGCTTAGGGTTCAGTGGGGTTCAGGATCGGGTGTTAGGGCTAAGAGCAATCTTTACAGGGTTTTCATGAATGCCATGCCTGTCCTTCAGGACTCAATGGCCGTGAGAAGTGCTGTGGGGGCGCATGATAGACTTGCACTATGAACCCTAAACCCTACACCCCAAAACCCTAAACCCCCCAACCCTTACATGGCAATCGAACCGTGGACCCCTCTAGTGAAATATAGGGGCCTGGATATTTTGCATACGATTACGAGGGGTTCATGAGAAGCTGCAATTCGGGACATCACGCAAATGCCGGCGGCATCCATCGCTTTGGCGCTACCCCCTAACCCTAAACCCTACACCCTAAACCCTACACCCTAAACCCTAATCCCTAAACCCTAAACCCTGAACCCTGTGGAGCCATTGTTCGGCCTCGACCTCGTTTTCGTGCACCGGATGTTGGACAGCTGCCAGGGATGCTACAACGTGGAACTCCTGATGTCTCTGGTACTTCAGCTCGTCCCCCTCCTCCGACTGCGAGCAGTGGTAGCAACGACGAGGCCACCTTGGCGGACCTTCTGGGTCACCCGGACTTGGACGTGCCGCCTCAAACGCCCCGAGACCCACCGCAGCCTTCCGCAGTCTCTCAGGGGATGGGTTCATCTACAAATATGGAGCTGGAGCGACTACGGTTCATTCCGCCTGTGCCTACTGGGGGAGCTGGGTCGTCAACACCTCGAGAACTACTTCAACCTCGTACACCGATGTCCAGGCTGATTCCGGGACCGCCTCAGCCAGGAGCCCCTGTTACACCCTTCAGTTCGACTCTTGAGAGTGCGCCATACGACACGGACGAGGTCCTCGAGGAGATCATGAATGCTGCCACCACTTCTTCGACTACGTCGTGGGTGCCACCTTGGACTACCTCGAGTCTGGGTCCCGAGGGTGACGTCTGGGTGGATGCTGCACATGCTCTACAGCCTCCCTGTGGGACAGTGCCAGTGGTTGTGCCTTCGGGACTTGGGGTGTCTTCTTCACTTCAGCTACCTCAACAACCTGGTCTTGCTCCTGTCGGTGATCCTGCCCCTCTACGTGGACCTGGCCCTGGACTTCCTGCAGATGTTACATTTCCTGTGGAGTCTCCTGATGATGTGGGGCCTGAGGGGGAGTGACCAGTTCCTGTGAGTGCTGCAGCTCCTAGGTGTGTCCTTCAGTGGTCTTGTCTCCGTTGTGTGAAGCTGTTCAGTGTAAGCCCTGTGAGGGGCGAGCTCTGAATCCGACCTTCGGCAGGTGAAAGAGCTAGTGCACTTTAAAAAAAAACCCTGAACCCTAAACCCTAAACCTAAACCCTCGAGAACATTGGGGTGTTGGGGTCCAGGGTTGAGGTTTCTGGGCTTTGGGTTCGGAGCCATATACCTTAAATCATAGGCGCCTTAATATTGTGATTTAAGGTATATTCCTTAATTAAGGGGTATTGGGCCCTAAACCCAAACCTCTGCTTTGCCCATCTTTTGAGAGGAGTCGAGCACATGGGTAGTTCTCTAAGTTAGGGTCCCTTTCAGGGTCCTTTTATACGGGTGCCCCACTATCTTGCGGACCTAAGCAGAGACCCTACGGTATTTTAGAGAACCATACAACTGTGGGTCCAAGGGTGCCCTACTAGCCTACTATCTGGCGGCCCTAAACGGAGACTTAAACCCTAAACCCTAAATCCTAAAACCCTAAACCCTAAACCTTATTACCCAAACATGGATTCAGAGTCTGGGCCCTGGAGACTGCACGTTCAGAACTTTAGGTGTCCCTTTTGTTGGTGTGCGTATTTGGGTCTAGCGTTTAGGGGTTGGCGATTTCGGCTTTGCTGCCCTAAGCCCTACATCTAGGACATTTTCCGGTGGGTAGTTATCGTTATAGGAGCCTTATAGAAGCTCTATATACCTTATAGAAGCCTTATAGAAGCCCTATATACCCTGAACCCCCCAGCGGCAATTTCCTTTAACTAAACCCGGAACCCCATACTCGGAATGCCAGGGCCCTCAAACCTCCGTGTAAAACCCCATCACTCCCCTGAGTTTAGGGTTTAGGGTTTTGATCTGGGGGTCCGACATATTGCAGCACCATTTTCTTACTAGTAGTCCTTGTAGAAAATGACATCATGATAACCCTCCGAACCCCGCCTTCATGCCCCAAAGCGCCCAAATTAAAAACCCTAAACCCTACACCCTAAACCCTACGCCCTAAACCCTAAACCCTAAACCAAAGCGCCCAAACTAAAACCCTGAAGCCATCCCAAAGGTCCAAAGCTCCCCCCCTAAAGCCCGAAACCCGTAACCCCTAAACCCTAAGTGCGCAGGTGCAGCTGGAAGATGCGCTGAGCGTCGTCAGCCGATGTCCCAGTGGGCTTTAGGATTTTAGGTACATTTATTCAGTCACCCCATCACTGAAATTACAAAACCTTCCTGCCTGCTAATTATGCCTAACGGTTCTTTGAAGGGCCCCTAAGCCCTATTCTGATGATTAAAGTCCCCTACATTAACCCCTAAACCCCGAACCCTAAACCTGTAACCCTAAACCCCTAAATCTACCTAAATCCTTAGACCCTAAGACCCTAATTTGAGGCCCCCACATTAGCCGGAACCCTGCTTCCTTGCCTACCTTCAAGCGCGGAGTCCCTAAACCCTAAACCCTAAGAGTCGTCCAAGGCTCAACGTGTCGTCACAGAGGGATTCCTGGGTTCAGGGGTCTATGCAGGGACCCCCGAAAAAGTCGCATTAGGGTTTAGGGGTTTAGGGTTTAGGGTTTGGGGTCGAGGACACTGTTCGCCAGACCTCCCTACTATGGTACATGAAGCGGCTTCACTAAACACATGGCTCTTGGTAACTGTTGTAGCTGCTTGCGTTTCCGGGCTATGGCTTCTGTTTTAGTGGTCTTTAAAGCCTTCTTTGCTGTCATGAGCCAAAGACTAAGACTAAGACTTAGTCACTCAGAAGGTAGCCTTTAACCTTTCTTGGATGCATAGAATCCTGCTGCAATCTTGTCTCCGCGACAAACCACCAATGCGCCATGGTCATATTCCTTACGTTTTTGCGTATCTGAATGCACTTCGTCCTGTAATTGTATGGGTTTCAATATTCAGGGTGACGTTATTATTTAGAGAGCCT
>CAJNJA010010081.1:0-14414 GCA_905231915.1 Symbiodinium necroappetens
TTCTATTTATTAAGGCCTCTACATTACAAAGGCCTGTTAAGCTTCACAGTTTCGGCAACCATTTACGCAGGGATCTCGCAGGGGACGCTTGAGTTGGGCAGAGTTCGTTTACAAAGTTTTCTTGAAGGGCTTTTAGGGCTTTAAGGCTTTAGGGTTTTTAGGGTTCTAGGGTTTTGCGGCTTTAGGGTTTTAGGGCATCAGGGATCTGGCGCATCTTCTGTGCAACCGGTGTTTAGGGTTTAGGGGTTTAGGGAACCTTTGTTGATACTGTCATCACCGGCATCACTGCCGTCATCATCACCAGATTTGTCGCCAATCTTGACCAGCATCGACATCGCATATCAAGCATCATCTTAATTTGCGGCCTCGTCATCATCACATCATCACTATCATCATCTTCGTCATCATCATCAGCACCACCATCATCAGCGTCATCATATCAGGAAGAAGCCGGGCCATGTGGCAGACTGCCGGATTGTTTGACTGTGCCAGTCGATGGTCAGCCATGGCAATGGCACATTTTGCGGCCAGCTGCTTTGCTGGACAGACTGTGCAGCATCAACAAAAAGTTCGGCGACCTCGCGGCTGCCACTGCCAATGTGGTGATGTACGCCGACGAGATTAAGCCAGGCAATGTGTTGAGGCCTGACAAAGGCCGCGAGCAGCTCTGTTTCTATTGGACGCTGAAAGAATTGCCGAGCTGGATCATCTCCGTTGCTCGACTACGGCATCACCATCTTCATCGCCGGCACTATTCACTGGCCCTACGCACATCATCGTCGCAGCGGACAGGTTCTGAATCTCGTGACTTCTGGGCCCAGGACTGCCTCCATATAACTCTGGGAGTGAATCATAATACAGAGGTCTGAAGTACAAATGATACTAACAAAAGTACGAGCAAGTATTCTTATCCCTGCTAGTCCACGTAGGATCTACCCTATCATGCCCGAAACAACATTGAAGTATGCAGGCCCCTATACGAGGGGTTCAGGGATTTAAGGAAAGTTACCCTAAACCCGAAACCCTATAAACCCTAAACCCTTATAGATCCCTTTAAGGAACCCTTTAAGGAACATAGGAAGGGAGTGGCCTTCGCCGCTCCCTACGCGTGGAGCTAAGCCTCCCACAGCCCAGAAGCCCAGCGGACATTCCATGCGCAGGGGTTTAGGGTTTAGGGCTTTGCGGTTTAGGGTTTAGGGCTTTAGGGTTTAGGGTTTTGCGGTTTAGGCTTTAGGCTTTGGGGCTTTAGGGGTTAGGGTTTAGGGTTTGGCGCGGTGTAGGCTTGTTGGGTCTACGATTTGGGCTGAAAGTGGCGTAACATCTGAACAGCATCTTGAAACAGCCGCCTGGGTGGCTTCGCGAAAGACACCGGCTCTCAATGCCAGTAGAAAGAACAAGGGTCGTAATACATGGTATTCCATCGTAGGTTCATATTGCCCCTTATCATGTCCAAAGGTTGTATGAGCAGAATACATGCCAAAATCCTGTTCTAGTTGTTAAGGCCCCTACACTGCTCCTGAAGCCGAAAGCTAGGGAAACATTCTGACCCGCAATTTCAACGTTGAATGCCGGATACCCGCTTGGCAAAACACAGCTGGGACGCCCTCAACCCCTAAACCCTAAACCCCTCAATCCCAAACCCCTAAACCCTAAACCCCGAAACCCTTATCCCCTAAAACCCCCAAAGCTGAGTTTCGCGCCTAGGGTCCGGAGATTTTAGGGTGTAGGAAGGCTCTGGGGTTTAGAGTGGAAGACTTGGAGACTGTTTAGGGTTTAGGGGTTTAGGGTTCAGGGGCATGGAGTTTAGGGGCGTAGGCGATAGGGTTTAGGGGTTAGGGGCTTAGGGGTTTTGGGTGTAGGGGTTTAGCCGTTTTGGGGGTTTAGGGTTTAGAAGTTAGGGTTTAGGGGTTTGGAGACTTGGAGCAAAGAAGGAGCTTCTTCTGTCAAAGTTCGTCCGGGATGCACATGGCAGATGCGAAGTCTGAATCGACCAAGGCTTCGTCACGCGAGCACCCCGGGCGCCCGTCTCGAGGCAGCGGCAAAAAGGCCCAGCTCGTTTGATGTCAGCCCTAGACCCTAAACCCGCGAACCCAAACCCTTAAACCCTAAACCCTAAAGCCCTAAACCCTACATCCCCTTAAGTCTGAGTTTGTGGGGTTCGGGTCTGGGAACTCTTTCAGAGACGCACACAAAGCGTCGGGCTTGAGGATTCCTGGTTTCGGACTGTCGCCTTTTTTAGGGTTTTGGGGCTTTGGGGTTTAGGGTTTTAGGGGTTTAGGGTTTAGGGTTTAGGGCCTTGGGGGTTTAGGGTTTTAGGGTTTAGGGTTTTGGGCCTTACGGGTTAGGGTTTTAGGGTTTAGGGTTTTAGGGTTCAGGGCTTTAGGGGTTTAGGAAATAGGGCCTTAGGGTTTAGGGTTTAGGGTTTAGGGCTTTAGGGGTTTAGGGGTTTAGGGTTTGGGGTTTTAGGGTTTTGGGTTGAGGGTTTAGGGACTGTAGCCTGAGAGCTAGTCATTCCGTCGAGCATAAAACATCAAGGGCAAGCTTGGCTTCACCATCGCGAGGTGGGAATTCCTGAGGATGTAAAGGAACTGCAACAGCAACGTGGTTGGATGCCGTGCCAGGAGAGAGAAGAAGCTCCTGTCATAAAGCTCTGGCTCTGAACCCTACAAGTCAGTGAGCTCCACTGACCGTTCTGAGACTGCCACGAGCCAAGACGGCCAGGGAAGGAAGGGTTGTGGCCGGGCACTGGGCAGAAAGAGCGCGACGTCGCTGTCGGAGTGGACTGCCAGTGTAGCCATGAGACAAAAGGCCAGCAGCATCTTCCTCATCAGACCGAGGACTGGGTTTAGGGTTTAGGGTTTATAAGGGTTTAGGGTTTAGGGTTTAGGGGCCCCAACTTGTTTCTTGAAGGGAAACGCCTTTCGCACACTATGACCATTCTTCTCCCAGCGCCTTCAACAACGAAGTCAAGCGATCTACGTTTGCAGACTCCGCCATGTGCCTCATAAAGCTCAGGTGCGTATCGCACCGGCTGAGTTGAATTCCAGACACCTCTCCTCTTCTCCTGAAGCAACGTCCCGTACTGGCTGTTTAGAGGTCGAACAGCGCTCTTCAGCCTTTGCCCTCCCGATAGCACCCCAAAAACTCGAGTTTCAACCCCTGCATAAATCCGACACAACCCTTTGTAAAACCCACAAAACTTGTTCCATGTGCAGTGATTGGCTGCTGCCTTTGCAGAACCCGCTGAGCGCCCTGCAAAAACCCCCCCACCCAACCTTTCCGCAGACATGCAATGACATTGTCGGATGTCGGATGTGGAGCGTTTCCAAAACCCCAATGCCCCAAACCTTAAACACCAAAAAGAAACCCTATAAACACCAAAAAGACACTTTAAACCCCAAGAAACCCTAAACCCTGAACCCTAAACCTAAACCCTAAACCCCAAACCCTTAAACCCTAAACCCCAAAAGAAAACCTTAGACCCCTTCACCCCGAAGGTTGGCAGGTCCTCCGCGCAGTGCTGGCTGGTGCCGTGGCTTGCCGCTTTCGTCCTTGGCGCATGCCCCGCCCTCTGAGCTTTAGGGGTCAGGGGTTAGGGGTTAGGGGTTAGGGGTTAGGGTTAAGGGTTTAGGGTTTAGGGTTTAGGGGTTAGGGGTTAGGTTTGAGGGTTTAGGGGTTTAGGAGTTTGGGTTTAGGGTTTAGGCGTTTGGGTTTAGGGGTTTGAGTTTAGGGGTTCGAGCGCCAGTGCAGGCTGAGACCCTCTTACAGCTACGAGTATGCAACGATTTTGCCAGAACTATGCACACAGCACAAGGAAGCTCGAGGTAAGAACCAAGAAGCACCTCATGATTTCGTGGCTGCTTGCGCATGTATGCACACTCACTATGTGGCTTACACACTAATCCTTCACGTAACTGAGTGTGAAAAACCACTGCTGCCCACAGGCAGAATAGTAATGCATATCTGCATGCACACATAATCATGTGCATGTACACTTATGCACATCGTCGTACATGGAGGTGTTCGTGCATATACGGACATCTGAAGCTCTCCTCGCAAAACATTTGACGAAAACGTCATCACGCCTTGACACCATAATGTAGAGGCCTGAATGCTAGAATAGGGGATTATGCAATACAATAGTCCCAATCCGGAAACCTGCAGTAGCATTCATTTACTACGTATTCAACGTTGAACCCTAAACGTAAACGCAAAGCCCCTAAACCCTAAACCCTAAACCCTGAACCCCCTAAACCCCCTAAACCTCCTAAACCCTAAACTCTGAGCCCTAAACCCTAAACCCCCTAAACCTCCTAAACCCCCTAAACCCTAAAAGCATGTCAACTGTTTGCAGGATCTGCTGGCCCCTGGCGTGGATGTCATGGGTTTGGCTCCTCGCAATGACCTCGGCATACCAGAGAGCGATCGCATCCTTCATCTTGTCGTTTCAGGGGAAGCTCAGTTATCCAGCTCTCAGGACTTAGGTTTACAGAGTTCAGGGTTTAGTGTTTGGGGCGTCGGGATGTTGAACCTTCGATCGCAGACACTCATCGACACGGACCAGGGACTAGATGAGAAAACGCCAACTGCGCACCCTCAGTCGAAGAAATCTGGTGGTGTTTGGATCCTCGTGCGCGAAGTGGTTCGAAGATGCGACCCGTCCCACCACCTAAAGCCCATAATATATTTCCCTACAATATTAACTTAACTGCATTGCTACTATCGTGAAACCAAGCAGCCAATCACTGGGTCCTTACACCCTCTGAAAGCCCTACAACAGCCCTAGAGATAACCTCCAAAACCCTAGGAAAACCTCTTCATGATAGGTACTCGTATTTTTGGACGTGAGGGGTGACTGCCATCTTCCTAAGGTTTGAAAACTGCCCGATCTCGGGTCTGTAGCCGAGCCGGTGTAATATGGAAGTCTCACGTAGTCAGATCAGGTATGGCGACAACACTAATGAGTAATGTGCCCTTCTAGTTCCTATATTGATTCTCAAGGCCCTTGTATAACACTCTGATAGATAAAATATATGATCATATAACATTAGAACATGCTATAATGCGATATAATAAAATATTGTGTAATGTAGTAAATTGTCATGCAAAAATACAAATACATAGTTGATACTATACCATAATGCGACATAGTATAATTCATTAACATATCATATTATATCATGTCATATCATAACATATAATAACATTGCCATTCTGTTTGATTTTATACCATACCATATCATAAAGTATCAAAGAACATAGCCAGGCACAACAGAACGGAACATGGTACAATATACGATAACCCAGTATAATATGATACAATATATACTATAGTGGCACAATACTATCTTTCGCAAACAATCTTATCAAACTATACTAAAACACAACGTAAGACAATATAGTTCAATACAGCAATACAAGAATATGATAAACTGTGTTATAATAGAACATAAAGTAGTATATTATAACATGATGCAATAAAACATAATACGACATAGTGCACTAACATAAACGACAGGCAGTATATTATTATGTTATGTTATAGGACACAACGCAGTATTATAGAACATAACATAGTGTGATATAGTGCAACATAATATCATAGAGTATAGTATAGTATGATATAATGCTCTATAAGCTAACATAATATGATGAAACGTAATATAATATGCTGTAATACAATAAGATAGAATAGACTCTACAGTAAATGAAACACACAGACTAAGGCTCCTGGCTCCTCTGACGCCTTGTTTGCGCAGGACTTGAGCTCGCCCAAGCCTCAGTTGAGCCACAATGATAGGGTTTTTGGGGCGGTTTAGGTTAAGAAAGTGTTAAAAAAGGGGCCTAAATAGTTACCACTACTGTTTTTATTTATTTATTATTATTTATTTTTTTATTTGTTTTTTTTTTGGGGGGGGTGGGGGGTCCTTACTATAGTTATAGTATAATATACCCCAAAACCCTATTGTAATTATTAACACCCCTACATTAGGGCTGCTCCGGGTTTTAGTTGGTCTATGATCGGCTTTCCTGGTGTTAGTTTAAGGTTTAGGGTTTAGGGTTTAGGGCGATATTCTTCGTGCTTCGGTATATATGCAGAAATACGCAGCACGTTCGGATGCACATTTGGCTGCAACAGAAAGACGGCCAAAGGCAGATCGGCGTGTACGTGCCGCGCAACATAAACAATATGTATGTGTGAAAAAATGTGTGTATATATATACACACACCTTTCTCTGTCTAAAAGCATATATATATATATGTATATATATATATATACATAAGAAGACAAGCAAATGGATAAATACATAAGTGGTCAGGGTTTCCCAGCTTGAGATTTCTGGCTGGGTTGCTCTCGGTTCGGTTGTGGGAGCTTCCAAGGTTTGAGACCTGAATTGTTTCCTGCACCAGTGGTCAGGGTTTAGGGTTTAGGGTGATTTGTAAATTCAGATACCCAAGACAACTATTTGCTAGAGGTGTTCCAAGCTGATCGCTTGAAAGATACGGCCAAACAACATTGGGCACTCACTTGGGAGTAATGTTGTGCAGCCAGGCTGATGCTGCTTGTTGATGCGAAACCCATGCTTTCCAATCGCCTTCGCAGGGGTTGGAAGTAGGAGCAATCTGTGCCCGGCACTGAGAGGATTCCTGATGCTTGGGGGCTCCTTCTTTGATTTTAGTTGTGTTTAAAGATCCGCTTGCAAGCTCTAAACCAGGGTCTTCCGTTGTTCTGGAGCTTGTGGATTTCTTCCTAGACTCGGCTGAAGAAGTGTCCCTGTGCAACTGAAACTCCAACCGATATGAACGTATGGACCGGGGTCTCGGCTTTTGAGACTTTGGCTTAGCGCTTGGAGTTTAAAACCCCGCCTAATTGGCGCAGTTTACGTGCTTTGCTGAGGCGGGTCCCCTGGCTTTTGAGCTTGGCGGTGACGGCCCTCTTGTCAGAGCCTTTGGTGGGCGGGGAGGGAAGGTTCTCCCGTACTAACCCCTGAGCTTCGTTCTAGACATGCCTTTGCACGCAGGATATCGTCCTAGCCATGGACACGCTAGTCATGCATGATTGGAGATTGAGCTCACCGGTGGGCTTCATAAGCCCTAAACCCCAAACCCTAAACCCCAAATTTTTTGTAATCCTTGAACCCTAAACCTCAAAGTTTTTGTAATCCCCCTGAACCCTAAAACCTGCTGCCGAGAGCCCTCTTCAGGGCTTTCCTGCCCAGGCCGAGCCGGGTCATGCTGCTTGCTGCTGCCTTCGCAAGCTGGAAGGCTCCCTGGGGGTTTAGGGTTTTGGATTTAGGGTAGGGTTTAGGGTTTAGGGTTTTGAGTTTAGGGTTGAGGGCCAAAGATTTAGGGTTTTGGATTTAGGGCTTTGGATTTAGGGTTTTAGAGTTTACGATTTTACGGTCTAGGATTCAGGGTTTAGGGTTTAGGATTTGGTTTGGAGACCCCAAGCCCGAAACCAGAAACCCTAAACAGAGGATGGAGACAGGAAGCAAGCCCCTCCCCCCCCCCTGCGCCCTAAACCCTAAACTTCTAAACCCTAAACCCCTAAACTCCTAAACTCCTAAACCCCTAAACCCCTAAACCCCTAAACCCCCAAACCCTACACCCTAAACCCCTAACCCCTAAAGCCCTAAAGGCTTTCAACTCTTCGAGGTGGAAGCTCCTCCTTCGTGCAGCTTTTAAAAGGTTCCTTTACTGGGACTGGGTAGCTCTCTACATTAGGGTCCCTTTTCTGGTCCCCAATTTAGTACGGCACCCTTATAAAAAAAACGACCCCTAAAAGAAAGGACACTAAGAGAAGAGTTTCGGCAAGGGTTCGATAAGGGCACTGCACGGATACCGTAAGGGGCAGCGTTTGTATGCAAACCCAAAAAGCCCATACCCGTAGACCGAAACCCTTATCCCTAAGGCCCTAAACCCTAGCCCTATTATAAACCCTAAAGCCCTAAACTCGAAACGCCGAAAGCCTCGCTTAGGCGAGCAGTTAGGAGCTTCGATGTGCAGCACGGTCTTGCAGGGCGGGGCCAGGAGACAGTAAGCGCAGCGAGTGCGAGTGCCGGATTTAAGAGAAAAGCGGTTCGGACACATTCGGTACTCTCGGAATACCGGGTACCCTTTTAAAGGATCCTTACGATAATCGGAATCCCACGGTTGATGAAATCCTGCATTACCCATAATAAGGAATATACCATAATTCCCATAGTTCAGTGCCCTTAAGGTAATGCAGGATTTATATCATCAACAAACCCGAAACCCCAAAACCCTAAATCCATAAACTCCCTAAATCCTACTATTCCTGGCCTCTCTTGTAGCGTCCCGGATTCTTGAAGCTCCCATGCGGCCAATCTCCGAGCCAAAGGCGCCTACAGCCACGAAGCCCCAAACCCCACGACGTCCTCAACCCTAAACCTTTCCTTATAACCCCAAAGAGCCTACCTTTCTAAGGGATTATATAAAGAAATTATAATAAGGAGCCGTAAAAAGGTAGGTTATTTGGGGTCACGGTAAACCCTAAACCCTCAGCCCTAAACCCTACCCTAAGCCCTAAACGCCTTAACATCCCTCAACCCTGCTACCTGAAGCCTGGACTCTCAGCCCTCAACCCTACAAAACCAAGCCTTTATCAACTGTAAATCCTGAAGCCTACCCATCCTAAACCCTAAGCCCTCAAACCAAATCCCCAAACCCTAAGCCCTAAACCCAAATCCCTAAGCCCTAAACCCAAATCCCTAAGCCCTAAACCCCAAGCCCTAAGCCCTAAACCCTAACCCCCAAGCCCTAAACCCAGATCCCTAAGCCCTAAATCTTAAGGCCTACACCCAAAGCCCTAAGCCCTTCCCGAGATCGGTCTTCGCCGGGCGCTTGCAACACCTCTGCTGTGGTGGATGGGTCTGTGCGCTGCCAATGATGGAACCCTCAAACGTTTGGGTTTAGGGTTTAGGGTTCAGGGTTTAGGGTTCAGGGCGCCACGGTTTGAGTCCGTGGGGGTTTTGGGCCTAATGCAGGGCGCTCACTAAACAGAGCAGGCTTCCTTTGATAAGGGTAGTATAGGGGTCTTGGTGATTAGCCTAAGGCTTTGGGTGCGTTATGTGTTGGAGTTGGGCATATATTTATGTAAGGAGTCAACTGTGTTCTTTTTGGGAAACTCGAACTAAATTTCCATAATAAAGATGGCTTACTATAGTCATACTGTGTTTGTTGTGGCAACTGAAATTAGCTTCTTTCTCTTGCAACAACAACCCAGGCAAGGTCCCACAAAATAGTACGAATCAATCCTCGTCTTTTCGGTACGTGCTATCTGCCCTCCGATTCTGGGCTATCGCTGGGGTACTTCGATTCAGGGCTTTCGGGCTGGACGCGCGTCGCTCGGCAGCCTGTAATTCGTCACTCCTTTCGGGATCAGCAACTCCCGGGTGTACAAAGTCATGGCTAAGTCTCCGGCAAGCTGCCCAGAGAACCCAATACCCCTTAATTAAGGAATATACCTTAAATCATAATATCAAGGCCCCTATAATTTAAGGTATATTCCTTATTTAAGGGGTATTGGGATCTCTGGGTGCAAATCCCCAAGGCCTCCACAGAGTCGCCACCTGCATCTGAGGAGTAACATCAACGGCCAGCTTTGCCGCGAAGTGGAGTGGTACAGCTGCTTGTCGTCGTAATGACTACCACTGCTACTACTACTCCCCTGCTGCTGCTGCTGCTGCTGCTGCTGCTGCTGCTCCTGCCACTACTAAAAAACAACGACGACGACGACGACTACTACTACTACCACCACTTTTCCTGCTGTGAAAACTTCTACTGCTGCTGCTGCTGCTGCTGCTACTACTACTACTACTACTACTACGACGAAGACTACGACTACGACCACGACTACGACTACGACTACGACTACGACGACTACGACGACGACGACAACGACGACGACTACTAGTACTACTGCTACTGCTACTGCTACTACTGCTGGTGATCTACTACACTTCTCAGTAGGGGTAGCCGACGACCCTGAACCCCCATCCGTTGGGCCGTAACATGTAGGTCGGAAAATCAGTCACGACATCACCTTGTAGCCGCATTTAAACCCCCATCAAGAATCAGACAGTAACACATACCCCAAAACCCGAGTCTAACCGCCTGACCGCTAAGGCCCCAATAATAGGGCGTAAGTTTGCCAAGGCTGGTATCTACACCCGCTTCGCGCTCGGCAGCTTGCGACTTTGGGTTGAATCATCTCTACCCTAGTATAGGACCCTAAATAGTAGGATAATAGTAGGATCCCTGTTATAATGACCCCAAAATAGGGTACCCTAATATAGTATGGTCTGTGAGCAGGGACTAAGGAATTTGAGCATACCAGGACCTTCTTTGTACCCTGAAATAGGGGTATATGGTCCCAAATTTATGGGCATTTAGGGTCTAATAGAGGGTAGATGGAGGGTCTAGGTATGTTCGTTTTGCGACTGTGTCAATGTCATAAGTTATAAGGGGTCTACAGTGGATCCTAATTTCGGGAATTCCCCCTTCTGCTCCATTCAGGAAGCTGGTGTTAGACAGTACCATGGACCTGCTGCGTGGCAAGACCTTTCGCGCCCTACGCGGCAAGCGCTCCGCTGATTGGGACTGGGACATCACGCAGCGCCGGCAAAGACAGCGCCCTCGGTTCCTTGAATTTAATTCAGCACGTCCACGCACAGCATGGCTTCTAACGAGCAGGTCTGATGTTGAACCGTTCCTTCTTCAAGCATTCCCACTGGATCTGTTTATGTTGACTTGTTTCCACGTGGCAGATAGGCTGCGCAGGTGTCCTTCCTCAGCCCCAAACCGCAATCCATTGTCCCGTGAATTATGCCCCGACACCCAGTCCCCAAGAAAGGCAAAGAGCAGGTGAAACCTAAACCCTTCAACTATAGCAGTCGTACAGTATAGTCTAACAGTCCCAAACCCAAACCCAAACTGAGGCCCCTAAACTATAGTATAGTCGTACAGTATAGTCGAATAGTCCCAAACCCAAAGCCCAAACCAAGGCTGGAGTAACCCTAAACCCGAAACCCGAAACCCTAAACCCTAAAGCCTAAACCCTGAACCCTAAACCCTAAACCCTAAACCCAAGCTAAGGCTGGAGTACGTTTGGGTGGAGCCTGCCTCGGAACTGACTGGGGCCGAGGAATCCTCGGGCGAGTCGCGAGGTGATCTGCCCTGCTCCCTCTTGCAGCTTTTGGAGAGTTTGGACAAGGACTAACGAGGGTTTAGGGTTTAGGGGCTTTTGGAGAGGTTGGACAAGGACCAACAGGGGAGTTTAGGGTTAGCATTGCAGCTTTTGGAGAGCTTGGACAAGGACTAACGAGGGTTCAGGGTTTAGGGTTGCAGCTTTTAGAGAGGTTGGACAAGGACCAACAGGGGTTTAGTTTATAGGGTTTAGGGCTTAGGGGCTTTTAGAGAGGTTGGACAAGGACTAACGGGGGTTTAGGGTCTAGGGCTTAGGGTTTATAGGGTTTAACTATTGCAGCTTTTGGAGAGTTTGGACAAGGACCAGCACAGGGGTTTAGGGTTTAGGGAAAGGAGAGGTTGGACAAGGACCAACACAGGGGTTTAAGGTTTAGGGTTTAACTATTGCAGCTTTTGGAGGGTTTGAACAAGGACCAACAGGGGTTTAGGGTTTGGGGCTTAGCATTGTAGCATCTTGGCTGGTCTCCTCCGGTATGTGTCGAGGAGTTTGAGACTTGCTTAAAGGATCCTTCTAGAGGACCCCGACACGGACCCTAAAGCCCTAAATCCTCATAGAATGGTTGCTCTAATCTCCCCGTCAAGTCTTCTAGGGTGCCCCTAAACCCTAAACCCAAACCCTGAACCCTGAACCCTGACCCCTAAACTAGGTTGGTCTTAGGAGGCAGCCCGTAAACCCTAAACCCTATAAATCCCAAACTCTGAACCTTTAAAGGAGGCAGGATTCGAGCTCGCTCCCGACATGGCTCTGGCCTCTGCTTTCGACTCTTTGAAGCTCACGGCTCTCGTGGGGAAGATGCGGCGAACGCAGGCCCCGAAGCTCTCGCTGAGGGATGCCCTGGCTTGCGACACGGTCCTGGATTTCTTGAAGCTGGGCTCTTGTTAAGGGATTTAATTTTAAGTTACCATAATAAGGAAACCGTTTTTTGTTGTATAGACCTCTATTTATTATGGTAATTTAAATTAAGTCCCTTAACAAGAGCCCAGGAAGCTTCTTGCAGCGGGGAGCGGTGGAGATCCAACGGACAGGGCGATGTCCGCTGCGCCCAGGGGCCACGCCGATTCTGACTTCCGGGTGCGGGAGTGGCCCTACATGTTTTCGCTGTCTGTCTGCTGGGCCCTGGACTCAGAAGAGCCTGGGTCCTTGCTAGGGGATTTAGTTTAAGTTACCACAATAGGGATCTATACTAAATAGTATGGTTTCCTTATTATGGTAACTTGAAAAAATCCCTTTACTATAATATTATTATAAGCTACCATAATAGGGATCTATATACTAAACAATATGGTTTCCTTATTATGGTAACTTAAATAAAATCCCTTAATATAAGTTACCATAATAGAGATCTATACTAAAGAATATTGTTTCCTTATTATGGTAACTTAAATCAAATCCCCTAACCAAGAGCCCAGGAGCCTGTGCAGAAGGACGTGCTCTGCCGCACCCTGCAGAAGCTGAAGCGGAAGCACGGAGCTTTGCGCGTGCAACTTGCAGACCCGCCTGCCCTGTGGGATTCTTAGTAGCTGAGTAGGTAGCCTTTAGCCTTTCTGGGGCTTATATTGTCCTACCATAATTGAAAGGTTAACCTTTTTTTGAGTAGCTTTTAGCCTTTTTGGGCTTTTATAATCCTACCATAATTGAAAGGTTAACCTTTTTTCGGGCAAGGGTACTAAGCCCCTAAGGATTTTGCAATGGACGCCGCTTCGAACCTCTCCTTCTCCAGAGCCTTAGTTCTCCAATAACCCAACTTTGTTTAAAAGTTTTTTGGGGCTCTTATATAGTTTAGTATAGTAGTCTGAAAGTAACCCTAAACCCTAAACCCGAACCCTAAACCCTAAACCCTAAAACCCTAAAGCTCTAAACCTTAAACCCTAACCCTAAACCCTAAGCCCTAAACCCTAAACCCTTTATTTCGTGACCCTTTTTTGGGGGAAGTTAAGGAGCGGCGCTACTCCGTGGGGTCCGAGGCCGGCGTCCCGGCCTGTCTGCGAGGATCTTGAACGGCCTTGGGTTCAGGGCTTTGGGGTTTTAGGGGTTTTTAGAGTTTAGGGTTCTAGGGTTTTTTAGTAAAATGGGTTTTTAGGGTTTTAGGGTTTAGGGTTTCGGGTTTAGGGTTTACGGTTTAGGGTTTATGGCTTTAGGGCTTTGGTGTTTTAGGGTTTAGGGTTTCAGGGTTTAGGGTTTAGGGTTTTAGGGCTTAGGGCGGCGAGGATCTTAGACGGCCTTGGGCTTCTGCTGTTCACGGCCTGGCCTCGCTTGACGCAGACAGAAGATACAGAGGCGGGTGGCTGCTAAATCCTATGGTAACTATGTGGCTCCCTTTGTGTTTTCCGGTTCTCTAAAGTAGGGTCCGTTTTAGGGTCTTTTTGTAAAGGGTGATTAGGGACTTAAAAAGGGACCCTAGTTTAGAGAACTACCCATAGAAGGGACCATGGTTTTTGACAGTTACCCAGGTGCCAGTGGAGGTGGTCCAGTGCCAAAGCCGCGAACAACTGGAGCAACGCTCAGCCTGGTTGTTGGATGGACGAAATGCACGCAACTTCCTCACGGGGCCACTGCATGCCGTATTGCTGGAGTTGCCGGGTATGGGAGCTCGGCTCCACATCGCCGTGAGCCACGGGCTGTCTGATGGCTTTTCTGGGATGCCTTTGCTACAGGACTTCGTTCGCCTCTACGATGCTGAGCTTGCAGGCTCGGCTGTTACTTGTTGTGGCCTGTGACCTATAAAGGAAGGAATGACTGCCTGAATGAACGAATGACCTTCAGAAAGAAAGACAGAATGCATTAACGGAAAAAAGAAAGGACGACATCTCGAACACGACACATGATTGTGTATAACAAGTTCTGTCTTGGAGACGTATCTGACTTCTGCTGTGTGTATATATTACAAATAAGTATATGCATACACAAATATACGTACATGCATGCATGTGCGTGTGTGGGCATGTGTATATGCATGTGTGTGTGTGTGTGCGCTTATGCATGTGTGTGTATATATATATATGTGTATATGTATATATACATATGTGTAGATGTATTTATCTATTTGTATTTATATGTATGTGTGTATATATATATACATATGCACGTACACGCATGTTGTGACACACACACACACAGACACACAGACACACACACAGACACACACAGACACACACACAGACACACACAGACACACACAGGCACA
>CAJNJA010010083.1:0-14413 GCA_905231915.1 Symbiodinium necroappetens
GGGGGGGGGGGGGGGCGTCCTCCTTGCTACTAGGCTACAGTTCTACAGGGCTTCGGGCCCAGGGAAAAGTAGGTGCAGCAAGACTTGAGCATGGTGGGGCCTCCGTCTTCGCGCGACAGTTTATGGTTGGTGTATGTGTACTCTAAAGTCTACTCTCTTGAGAAGGCAAGCAACAACCAAAACACATGTTTACATAGATACAGAATAACATCAGGGCCGCAACTTACTATGATAGAATAATGGAGTCTTCGAAGGAGCAGCTTTTTGATCCGTCAGACCCCTACAGAGAATACTCAGAAATCAGGCGCTTGCCCCTGCCAAACTTACCCAGGCTATGATATGAAACGAGATGCAAACTGTAAGCTGCTCCATTCACATTTCGGGGATTAGGCTTTGTTCGGGCCAGCTCGGGGAAATTACTGCTTGCTGCTCACTACGAACAGAACAGTAGTGCCCAGGTCCTTTCTGAAAGGCGATGGGTGTGTAGCAATTTCAGAACTAGGTGCCATTTCTGGCGAAAACCCCGACAGCGATCATGGTGCTTGGCCCGAAGTGACAAATTGCGCAGCCATGCAAGAACACGTCGGTAGGCCGGAATCCGGGTTTTGGGTTTAGGGGACAGGATCTTGAGGACAACAACCAGAGAACCCTAGACCCTAAGCCCCTCTAAACCCCTAAACCCCTAAACCTAAATGCTGAACCCGAAGCCTCAAACCTCGAAGAAGAAACAAGGAAAACCACCCTCGGACCTCCTCGTCCGGATCCTCCTTGTTCCGGAAGGCCTCAGGGCGGGGTTTTCAACAGTCACCACCTTTGATGCTGGCTGCTAGTCGTAATGTGGAGTTGCCGAGAACTCAGTCGCCAACTGCTGGAAACAAAGAAACAATAGATGCTGTCAAGACACAAACAGCTGTCTCAGAGATAGAACTCCACCCTCGAACCGAAGCGCAGCTGAAATTTCGAAAAGGCAAACCCTGGACCCAACCCCTAACCTCAAGCCCTAGCTCTACATCCAAAGCCGATGTCTCAAAACACTAAGTACTGTTAATAACGCTGTTACCGTAAACCTGACAAACTCAATTGATTTGTCGGGTTAAGGATTGGGGTTGCAGGCTTTAGAGCAGAGTTTAGTTTATGGCCTTTAACCCTAGCCCCAACATTCGCTGCGCAAGCGCTTCAACCCAATACCCCACAAATCTTAAGTTTTGGATATATGGGCTTATCATAGGGTGGAAACCCAAAAACCCCAAGCACTAAAGATCGCTGTGCCAGCGGCATTGTTCATAGCCTTCATCGGGCTAAAAGTGAAGTTCAGAACAACTCCCGTGGCAACCACCTGGATTGCACTTGGGGTTTAGGGATGTTTGGGGCTACCTGCGGTTTAGGGTTTGTAGTCAGCGGGGCGTTTTGGTGGGCTTCTGCGGTCAGGACTGTAGTTTTTGAATGACTTTGATGCACTTTTTGCGGCAGTGTAGTGTTTTGCTTTTCAAGCCGCATCGAATCACAAGCGAAAAAGGCACAGCACTCGCGAGGTGTTGTAGAATCCCCGTTGTGGAAAGGAAGCCCAAGAAACACTGGGTATTCACGATAGTCTCGCGGAGATAGGGGAACCCACGGAAAGCTTGCACTCTGGCAACCTGAGTCTCAGGACATTCCTGCGCCGACAAGTCGGGCTATGATCGTAGCTTACTGGCCTTAGTATTACCAGCAGGGTTTCGGGGTGTATTCTGAGATCATTAACTAAAAGGACCACGTTTCCGACACCTATATTGGGCAGTAGCAGCTGGTGTGGCATGAAGTTCCCATGCTCTGATTTCGCAGGCGACACGGCCCAGGCGAAGACATGTCATATCTTGACCTTAACATACCATAACCTACTGTTTATGGATTCTTTTTACAAGCCCATGGAATCTATCAGGACCCTGCGAGACAATAGGTTATGGTAGCTCAAGGTATCAGATTTTGTTCAGCCAGTTGCCCAAAAACGAAGGACAACAGTCCGACACCCCGTGCCGGTTTCGGGTGCAGGGCTCAAAATCAGTCGTGGTGTCTGAGGCTCGGTGGCACGTAAGCAGTCTGATTCCGAGCTTTGAGCTTGGTCAACTGTGCTCAACAGGCTTTTTAATGACCATGTGCATGTAGACAAACCGAAGCGTGTTGCAGCCCCACGTCATAAGCACTGGAGCTTTGCTCGAAAACCTACACCCCAAACCAAATCATCAACCAATCCCGAAACCCTCAAATAAAATAAACATGAATTGCTTGCCTTTGTTTCCAAACACCAGCCAGCAGCCCGATTCGTTGAACATCAAGCCCCAGCCCGCCCCAGCCCCCTAGCCCCAGCCCGGGCAGCCCCAACCCACCGTGCCCCGTGGGATCTGGAAGTTTGGCAGCAGGCTGTGCGCAACGCGAGGGCTTTCCTCTATGCATTCAGCTTCGATGTCAGCCGGAACCGACCCATGGGCGCAAGTCGTTTAAGATCAGCAGTCCTTGAGAGGCAGTACTTCTTGATAACCGGGTTGGCGAGCTTCAAGAACTCCTTCAAGGTCCACTTGTTGGGGACATCCATCACCCGGCCGCATGACAGCCGCGCCTCAAGGGGTTCGACGATTAAGTGCTTTGTTTGCGTGTTGGCTCCCTCTCCCCCTCCCCCTTTCCCCTTCCCCTTCCCCCCCACCCCACTGGCCAGACAGTCTAGGGCAGGTTTCAAAAAGGAAACCGGCCGGAACCCAGCCCCCCCGCCCCCCCGCGGCCGGAGCCCCGCCCCCAGCCCACCACTTATCAAACCAGGTTTTAAAGAGTACTTTCGCTCAAAACTTTGGGTCAAAACGTTTTTGGCACCCAAACCCTTAACAATCTCTAGAAACCCTAAAATCCTAAAGCCCTAAAGCCCCGAAGATTGAAAGGTTGGGAAACAGGATTTCCGGGAGCGGTAGTGAAGGTTTCGCGTTTGGGGCCTGTCAGATTCACTGTTTCGGTGTGGGGATACTCTAGGGACCTGAAGAATCGGAATAGGGCTTTGTGGTCATCATCTACTACATGCACTGAAAATAAGGGACCCCTACGTAGTGATAGCCGACCCCTATCCTGCTAGTTCCGAATGGCAGGCTCATGGCCTAGGGTAGGGAATGCTGTGAACGACGCTGCCGCCTCGACTGTGCCCATCCAGCCAGGACTGACGGTAACTTGTCCGATCCTGCAGGGGCCGGGCTTCACGGGGCAATCTCAGCTAGATAAGGGTAGTCCTGTAGGGTCCCGTTTAGGGTCTTGTTTATAGGGGTGCCGTACCATATTTGGGATCCAAACAGGCACCCGGATTTAGAGAAATACCCATAAACTTACTGGCTACCTTGCTGTGGCCATAAGGGTTGGATCAACGAGATCAGCCTACGACGTAGGTGACGGGCTAGAAGCTAGGAGGAGTTGCGGTGTGCGCTCGCCTCAAACCCTAAAAGTTGACGTTCTAGGACTGCTGGGTCGTAGGTCTCAGGTTAAGCCGTGGGTTACGCCTGCAGTTTCTAAGTCGCACAGGTCCGCTCAAACACGGACGAATCGGCAAGCAAAACCCTAAATCCTTAGCCCTGGCCCTGACCGGCTGAGAGTGGATTTCCGGTTTAGAGCTGGAGGGTTGCCTGAGCCGGCCTAATATAGGGGCCTTAATAATTAGACTAGGGTTTTAGGGCCCATTATACTATAATTTTGTTTTTATTCAGGAACCCCCCAAAATAGTATAGGTAATTATTTAGGTCCTTATATTAGATTTGGGGCATTGGGTGTGGGAAGCTCGCTGACTGCTTCTACTCTGTAGTAAAGATTCAGGCGCCCTGAAAGGACCTTTACAACTAGCACAGAGCTCTAGGGTCGCTAAGCAGAACTTACGCATTACAGCACGAGTGGCTAAATCCAAACTCCCAAAACCTCTACGGTTGAACCCATGGGCCCCTAGTATGNNGTGTACTAAGGACCCCCCCCCCCCAAAAAAAAAAACAATAATTATAGGTAATTACACAGGCCCCTACATTAAACTGTGAAGCCACCCTAAGCCCTGTAAAGCCCAACGCCCAAATGCACTCCCCCCTCCCCCCACATGCAAAACTACACAGCTACTATCCCAAACCCTTGGGGTTCACTGTGATTGGGCCAACTGCGAATGTGCAGAGAACTCGTTGAGTTTTGGATGTGCGGTTTGGCCGTTCACTGTAGGTGTCGGTGACAGCAGCCGGCAACAATATCTACAACTAGGATTCTGTATTGATCACTATAGGGGACTCTTGACACTATCGAATCAGTAGCTAGTTCAGGATGGGCCTGAGGAAACCCCGAAATCACAACCACAAGATGAGGGAGTCTCAGAAAATCGGGAACCCGGATGTCGACCCTGCCGAAAAGGAGCTGCATATGTAGAGAACAGTGCCCAATTTGGGCCCAGCACCAATAACCCTTCAGCCGTATAGACCTTGTCCACTGTATCTTCAAGCCTTTGAACCCTGTAGCCCCTATGTCGCCCAGATGATAGCAAGTCCCTGACCCTGAAACCGCTAAGCCCGAACTACAACGCATTTATTTCAGATGGCAGGCGAGTTCCTTAGACCCTCTAATATAGGAGCCCTAATGACTCGAACAGGGTTTTGGCGTATATGCTTCTATAGTCATGGCAATTATTTAGACCCCTCTTCTACACCTCCAAACCTTTGTTAAGATGGCCGTGCCCTCCTGCCACTCGTAAGATCAAAAGGGAAGTTGCCATCCTCATCAAGCTCCTCATGGGGCTTCGGGCTTGGGTTAGCGGGCTTAGGAGTGAAGAGTGTGGGGTTTTTGGGCCTAGGATTGGGGGTTCGACCACCGGCTTCGGGCTTTCATCGCTTCCGGGCTGTTCAGGGGGAGGGTTAAGGTGGTGATTTAAGGAATCGTCGGCTGCAGTCTTCAGCGACCTTCAAGATCCCTTCTGCCAAACACAAGTCAAGTACCACAGCAAGACCTCGTAACACCCCGAAGAAAAGCCGAACAACAACAGCTTTGCCTTGAGAGAGCAGGGATTGTCGCGTGCAGTATCCGAGATAGCGACACGGCTCCGAGAACCTTCAACTTAAACCCTAAACCCTAAACCTTAAACCTTAAACCCTAAACCCCAAGCCCTAAACCTTAAACCATAAACCCTAAACCCCATAAACCTTAAACCCTAAACCCCATAAACCTTAAACCCTAAACCTGAAACCCTAAACCCTCCTGGCGAACCCCAGTCCCCAGCCGGCGTCTCTTTGCGAAGCCTCCAAACTCAACCGATCGTTCTCAGTGTTTCTGCGCCTCTTGCGCATCTGCCCTCCTAAACCCCCCATAAACCCTAAGGTTCCCAAGCATAAAGCGGGTTATCCACCAGCAAGGAGGGGAGCCAGGCGGTCTAGGCTTTGACTTTTCCGGCCACGATACCCGAAACCCCTGAACGCAACGAGACCCGAAACCCAAAACCCTACACCCAAAACCCTCTACTAAGTCTACTGCAAGCGAACCCCCAAAAGCCGCAACTTAGGGTGCAGGGTTGCGCAAAACGGGCTAAAGCTCTCCCACCAATCCCAACGCACCTCCTGGATGGCTTTCTCTCTGAGGTTCAGGTCCTCCAATCGTAGGGAGTAGGTTCTTGCATATAAACCACAAACAGGAACTACCATGGAGCCTATTGGTAGGGTTTGGGGCTCATACGGGCTCAGGGTTTAAGAGTTTAGGTCGTTTTGCAGCTGTCCATGGGAGTCAAGCATGTAGCTGTTCAGGCCCGCCGGGTTGGCGGCCCAAAAGCGCAAAAAATGGATTCTGAACACAGGCAGTTTGCGGGATAGGTTTAGGGCTTATGATTTCAGTTTTTGGGGGTGGTTGTTAAGGCTATACTTTGGCGGTTTGTTTAGGACTTATGGTTTGAAGGTTTAGGGTGGCTGTTAAAGCTACTTTTCCATCACCCTCCCGAGGTCAGACTGCGGAAGGCCGTTGGAAACCCGAGGTGTGGGGTTTAGGATTTAGGGCTGTCGACGCACTAATGTAGAAGCCTTGATAATTAGAACAAGATTTAATTAAGGGTATCTTAGACTATAGTTATCTGTAGTTATAAATATGATAAGGAGCCCAAAAAATGGTATAGGTAATTATGAAGGCCCTGGAAAGGTTAAGCCAACAACCCGGACCCGCGCGAGGTGTTCTGATTCTAGGCTCAGAGGTGGCCACGCCCCAGGCCTTACACTCCCAAAAAGAACCTCAACATAAACTGTTACAGGCAACATGCCTACAAGGCAGTAAGCTTCAATGCATTCAGAACATGTGTCTGCCGGGGTCGTAGGAAAGAGCAAGCCGGAAGCAAAGAAGTACAGGACAGGCATGGAAAGGTCGGACAGGGGATGAGAACACCTTCCTTTAAACCCCTAAACCCTACACCCTAAACCAGTAAACCCTAAACCCCTAAACCCCTAAACCCTAAACCCTACCCTAAACTCACAACCCCAAACCAACCAAATCCCGATGTCCATGAGGCTCAAGAGTCGCTGCTGCCGGTCCGAAAGTCGAAGAGACCCAGTAAGAAGATGATGGGTTCCAAACATAGGGTTTAGGGTTTAGGGGGTTTAGGGGGTTTTAGGGGTTTTAGGTTTCGGGTTTAGGGTTTGGGGTTTAGGGTTTAGATAGGGTTTCAGGTTTTGTGACTTAAGAAGCGGGTATCTTGTTCAGGAGTCTTTCCTTGGCTTGGAAATGGCTTGGTGGTGTCGGCATGGTTTGCGAGTGGTTTGCAGATGGCTTGGAACTTGCTTCCAAATGGCCGTGGCCACCGTCGTGAAATGGTTTCCGAGGACATGATTCGGAGATGGTTTCCGCCACCATGATGTCTTCGCATGCATCTTGTTGGCATCCGCACAACCACCGTTCCTTGACCACCCCTAAGCCTCGCAGCGAAGTAGAGAACCCTCAACTACGGAATAGGCCTTCAGTGTCATGGGGAAGCTGCTGGCGGAGGCCTAGGCTCAAGCTTCAGGAAAGGCACACGTTGGTTCTGCTTTGTTTTTTGGGTGGGTCTTGAACCTCCCCAAGTCTTTGCGGGCCCTCATAACGAGGAGCCTACTAGGTCCTTACTGGGTGAGGACTGCTTGCGGTTAATGCTGTCGTCCTCAGGTTGGGTCACTTTACCTGCGGGCTATGGGATTTGGGGCTGTCCAGCTCTCGGCCTGGGGTTGTGGGCTCATGCTTGCCTGAGAGAGCTCTTTCAAGTATCCAACCTGAAGGTCTTGAAAACCTAGTCTATTGTAGGATAGTACTATAGTTATAAGTTACAATACGGAACCCTTCGGAATAGTGTTGGGACTTATTCGGACTTCTGTGCATTATATTGCCAACGCCGAATGCCGTTGTCCTCATCATAAGGGAGGTTGGGAGCATACTCTCTCCATCCCTAAACCCTATAAGCCCTATAAGTCCTAAGCCCCATGAGCCCTATAAGTCCTAAAATGTGCTTCCGTCTGCAGAGCTCCGGAAGGCAGGCTCAGAAGGCTGGAACTTTAGAAAAGCTGTCTCTCTGAACCCTGAACCCTAAACCCTAAACTCTGAACCATAAACCCTAAATCCGAATCCTCTTCTGTGCACCCGACACCTTCAAACAAAGCCCTGAGTCTGAAACCCGAAACCTTCAGTCCCACAGTGCGGCCCTAGGAGCAAAGACGCACAAACAAAAAATCACGCAAACCTAACCCTACTGTTGATGATATAAATGCTGCTTGACCCCATATTAAGGAATATACAATATTCCCATAGTTTGGGGCCCTTAAGGTAATGCAGGATTTATGTCATCAACCGTAGGGCTCCAGTTTCCGAAATAATGGGCTACTGGGTTACGTCTGACATATGGTTAGTAACCTACGATTTAAGTAACTGGAGCCTTAGGGTAAGGTTAGTTACGGCCTACGCTACACTTCTTTGTGCATCCCCAAACTAGACTGGGTTTAGACTTTAGGTTTCCCTACACCCTGAACCGAATACACACGCGCCCCTGGAGCTCTAACAGGCCTAACAGCCGCAAAAGAATCCTCGAGCTGTCTTTTTTTTGCCTGGCTGCCCGATCCATGCCCTCCACAAACTCCCCAAATGTGGACCTAAGCCGGATCATTCAAACGAACGGATAGTTGGAAGGTGCAGGGTTCCGGGAGTTTTGCGTGTATAAGGTTTACGCCTTAAAGGTTGGACGGACGAAGATGCAATGGAGATCGAGTCTTGGGTACGATTTCGGCAGTCCTCTAAATTAAGGTCCCTTCTAAGGTCCCCCAAAATAGAACAGCACCTTTATGCTACGCATAACCCCAAGGGATGACAGCAGCTCAATCCCACCAGGAACTTGAGACGCGGCCTGGTTGAGTAGAGCGCTGCAGGACTCGAACTCAATCCGCAAGCCGGCAATCAAGGACACAAGCAATCTTATGATGACAGTTCAATGCCAATGATGATGCAACTTCGCAACACCGCAGCTCTCACAAAACAAGTAGGAATTGTACAATACTCTGAAAGTCTGGTAGTGGTGATGACGAGATGGATGCTTACATCGTATGATGTTGACAACGCCATCACTAGCAATGACACACCCCTGTTAGCAGCGCTAACAGTAGTGACAAAGACACGAGTGTTGATCCGATTCATAGCATAAACCCGAAACCCTCATTCCTAAACCTTAAACGGAGCCGAAACTCTCAACTAGACTCGACAAGCCTAATATCGGATTTAGGGTGCTGAGCCCAAAAAGCAGGAACAAAGGAACAAGACCGCGGAGGCAACAACCTAAGAGACTCCAATATCACCTGCACTTCCTACAAATACCTACTTACTGTGTGTTCAGGGGCTAATGCAGGGGTCTTAATAATTAGAATAAAGTTTCGGGACATATTCTACTATAAATAGAATAAGGAACCCCCCCACCAAAAAAAATGGTATAGGTAATGATGAAGGCCCCTTTATTCCCCCTTGCCTATTGAGGGTCGACAAAGAACTCCTACTATGGTCTCAGGAATGAGCCCTCCTATGAGCTAGCTACGTATCCTTCCTTCAAGATATCGGAAGGCCTCAACCTCTGAATCGTAACCTTGCCATTGCTATTATTATTAAATATTCTATTATTACTATTAACTATTATTATTATTAATTATAAACAACATGAGCCTTCATGAACCCCAACTGTCCCAAACAAATGAATCTTTGCACAGCTCTCTTGCTTTCATGCCCGAGGCCCTAAACTCAAAAACATCCCAAGCCGAGTTGGCTGCAGGAGCAAACCTTAAACCCTGCACCCTCAACCCCACAAACCCCTAAACCCCCAAACTCCTAAACTCCTAAACCGCTATAAACTCCTAAACTCCTAAACACCTAAACTCCTAAACGCACAAAAAAAAGTTCCTGAATCCGAGCTGGCCGCTCCAGTAAGGACCGGATTGCTGCTTCCATCGCTCCGGCGCGGGCGGCCTTGGCTGTGCACCAAAGGACGCAAAAGTAACGCTTTTCAGGGTGGCCTTAATAGTGCAGGCGAATATTATAGCAGAATGGGTGAATATTTTAGCAGAAGAGGAATATATTGTAGGATAATTGGTGTGCATTATAGTATAGTTGGTGTAATCCCTTTCCCCCCCCCAATAGAAACTCGGAAAGATTTTTAATATTAGTTTTTATCTCTACTGCCACTCTAGGGGTCGTGCTCCTGCTCCTGCTCCGGCTCTTGCTCCTGCGCTGGCTGTTGCGCCTCCTGCTGTTGCTGTTGGTCCTGCTTTTGGTGCTCTTGCTCTTACTCCCGCCATTGCTGTTGCCTTGTTCCTGCTACTGCTCTTGCTGTTGCTCCGGCTTTCCCTCTTGCACCTGCTCTTGCTCTTGCTCTTACTCCTGCTCTTGCTCTTAGTCACTGTGCTGTAACGATCATTTTGGGCCTCGAAACCTTCCCCCCTAATTCAGAACAGGTCTTAAAGGGCAGGGATAATTTCGGAGGATTGGCCCCAAAGTGTTTTTATTATTAGGGAGATGGAAAAAAGGGGAAGGGATGATATTATATCACTGTCGCGTACATTGTAATATGATTGAAGGAGACCTTCGGAATAGTAGTGCACACGATTACGGCTGCTATATTTATTACGCCTATAGTAATTATATACTGTTGCCCCACCAAAGGGGCTCCGTGAGAGCTACTTCAGGGTAGAAAAACCCTAAACCTCTAAAGGCTGCTCGGAATTCAAGGTTTGGGTCTTAGGTTCTCGGGGTTTGGGATCAATGGGATCGATTTAGCGTTTGCGGTTCATTCAAGCTTCTTGTACAGAACTCGGGTCTGTGCGGCTCAAGAAGGTTTGTGGCGTATGGGATTTTACGTTGACCGGGGCTATGGTTTCGGATTTAAGGCATTCATGTGGGAGTGTTGTCCAGACGCCTCCCAGCAGGGTGTGAGGCGAGAGCTTGGGTTCTGAGCTCGGGAGACGAGTAGGGTTTCTAGGGTCTGAAGTTCAGGGCGCAGGCTTCTCAAAGGCCACCGTTGGACCCATCCCTAAAGCTGCTTTCTTTGCAAGGGGTTTAGGGTTTAGAGGTTTAGGGTTTTTAGGGTTTAGGGTTTGGGGGTTCAGGGTTTAGGGGTTTAGGGTTTGGGGGTTTAGGGGTTTACTGTGGCCTGCGCAACGGGCAGAACAGGGATAAAGCTGGCGCCTGTTGGGAGACTGGCCGTCGAAACGTGTGAAAAGGCACTCGCTGAGCAATCTTGTCCTTAAACCCTAAACCCTATAAACCCTATAATTAAACCCTAAACCCTATAAACCCTAAACCTTAAACCCTAAACCCTAAAACCCTAAACCCCTAAACCCTAACTCTTGTTGAAACTTGGCCCCTAGAGCCCCCTTACAGCAACCCTTCAATTAAGCATCTGCAGAACCCTTCAACCCAACTTATAAGCCCCGAACCCTAACCCCCCAGGTACCTACTATATAGGGTACTAGAGCCCCCTAGGGCCCTATATAGTAGGCACCTGGAGGGTTACGTAGGGCTTGCTTGCTCAGCTGGCCCTGATTTTCTCCATGCGAAATCCCCCAGGGGAACCCCCTGAGTTCCCTTCCTTTGGGCAAGCTTTGGGGCGTTCAAAACACGAGGTCACCCTTGCAATAAGAACCCCACCGAGACCCCTGATGGTGTCACCCATAGTTTCTCCAAGGTCTTGCACTGAAAGGGATGCCACTCAACACAAAACGAAGCAGACCCTAAATCAAGCAAGCAAAGCCTCTTCAAAACCTCCCTGCACACCTCCGCCTCAAACCCGAACAAGTGTCGTTCACACCCAGAGAATCCTGATAACTTCCTCATAGGAGCCTTACAAGAGAAGCTCCTGAACCCTCGAGCAGCTCAGAAGACACTCTGAGCAAGGGTTTCGGGGGTAAGGACATTCTACAAAAATCCCTAAACCCCTAAACCCTAAACCTGGAGCCCTAAACCCTAAACCTGGAGCCCTAAGCCCTAAACCTTATAGAGCCCTGAATAGAGGCCTTATAGGATCCTTTTAAAGGGACACCTCGAGATCCAGCTTCGGCCGCCGTGCAGCTGCCGCGTCGGCGCCCGGGGCGTCTTCCATGGCCTGAATTGGGTTTAGGGTTTAGGGGCTTCAGGGTTTAGGGGTTTAGGGTGTTAGGGTGTTAGGGTTTAGGGGCTTCAGGGTTTAGGGTTTAGGGGTTAAGCAGGAAACTCGGTGGTCGATCGTCTGTATGAAAACAAACGACAAGACGGCATCCAACGACACACATGACAAGGTGTACAAAACCGCCTGTAATAAATTCGTCATGTAGGCTAGAGGACACTGCATGAACTTTGATATGTACAATAAACGGTAGAATGTACGCTATGTAAGGTGCTCCAGCCATCCATCCATCCATTCATCCATCCTTCCATCCATACAAACAAACACACATACATACAAACATACACACATGCATGTGTGTAAATGTCTAGATGATATATGTATATTTATACAAACACAATATCAAACCACATCACATCATATCATAGCATGACATGCCACACCACGTCATACCAAACCACCCCATCGCATGTTATGTCACATCATGTCTTATCATGTCATATTACATCGCAGTATTGCAATATTGCGTCGTGTCATGTCATGGCATGTCATCTTACATATCAGATCACATCACATCATATCATATAGCATCAAATGGAGATAGATCACCTTATACCATGCCGGACCGCATAATACAGACCGCAATATATCATGTGCCACATCATATTTATCACACAGAAATGATATACGACATACTATATCGTGGTAACATATGACATTTGCAGAAAAAACAAATATGATAGCACATGCGCCATATAAACAGACGAAGCAAGTCAGCTAGCAATGGTTCATTAATTTAAGAAATAGTGGACACATATGTGTGTATGTATATATATATATGTATAACAAGCACAAAAATGCAAGGAACATTCACACGCACATGCACACACACAAACAAACACACGCATGTGTACGTTTATGTGTATGTATATATATATATGCATATATGCATACATACATACATACATACATACATACATACATGTGTATTTATGTACAACATGCATACACAATATATATATATGTATATACAATACACATGCATATTTATACATACATATATATGCATATATATATCTTTATATGTGTGTGTGATGTGTGTGTGCGTGTGTGCATATATATATATACACATATGTATACATTCTTCTGTAAATATGTATGTACTTTTGTATGCTTTCAATCATGCATGATATGTATACATATATACACACACATGTTTGTGTGCCTGCATGTGTGCATGTATGTGTGTATGTATGCACGCATGTATGTATGAATGAATGAATGAACGAATGAATGAATGTATGTACGTATGTACGTAAGTATGCATGCATGTGTACATGTATGTATGTATGTACACTTTGTACATACACATGCGCATATGTGCAGATGTGTGTATATAAGTATGTCTATACATACACATATGTACATGTGTATGTACATGTCTGTATATGTACACATACATATGTATTTTAGAATGAGTACACAGCAAGACACATGGGCTGAGGAATTGGGTACATGTTCTGTAATGTCCGAGAACATCTAACACACATCCCAGAACATCTACGATACCCGGGTGGACGATGAGTCTGACCTGACCCTCGACAGCATAACCGCCCAAACTTGGACTAAATCTAAATGCTGATTAAATCCAAGCTGCACCGGAGCTGCTGCATCAGAAGCAAGGCTTCGATAAGATACGGGATGATACGAGAAACGCCGATGTCCATTATGTCCTTCTTCTGTTTTATGTTCTTCAGCGAATACTCCAAAAAGTTCATGCCCCTAAGCTTTATAATGACTGGCCTCTTCGTCCAACTCCGCGTCGCCCGCGGTCTCCTCGAAGCTTCACGAGATTTTCGGCTTTCAGAAAGGGTTTAGGGTTTTGGATTTAGGGTTTTAGGGTTCAGGGATTCGGGTTCAGGGGTTGGGGTTTAGGGCTCAGCGTTTAGGGCCGGAGCTCAGCAACTTCGGCACAAGTGCCTCTGTTGTTCGCTTGACCGCCCACCACTTCCCAGTTTTGAGCTGGCTAAGAGAGGCTCTGCACTTTCCAAATTTACCAATGCAAGATCGTCGGACCTGCTTGCAGTTTAAGGCCGCCACCAGCATTCTCAGGTAAACTGGCTGGAGCAAGACACCCTGTGCCCGGTTCAAAGCGATTCATGCGGGCACAGTTCGGGTCCAGCAACAATCCTGTACACCATCTTGCCAAACTACACACCCTCAGAATCCCCGCAAAACAGCAAAAGGCCCGCCTTAAACCCTGAACCCTAAAACCCTGAACCCTAAAACCCTGAACCCCTAAAGCCCTCCTAACCCCTCCTAAGGGCTCCATCGCTTCGACAGCTCATTTCGATCCTCCGCCCGCCGGGCGGCGAAGTGCGTCATCGGCTGGTCCAGGGCCACCTGCTTAATTAAAGGAAACTACAGGTGGGGAGTTTAGGGTATATAGGGCTTCCATCAGGCTTCTTGAATTAAGGTATATAGATCTTCTATAAGGCTCCTATAACGGTAACTACCCACCTGAAACTGTCCGAGATACCTGCTTAAGGGAGCAGGGAACCAAGTAAGCACTATAAGGTTTAGGGTTTAGGGTTTAGGGGGCTTCCCTGAGTACACCCTTAAGGGAAACCTGCACTCTGAGCCTGAAACAAGCCTCAAAAAGAAAAAAAAAACCAAGCTATGGGGCCCCTAAGGCTTACCTGGAAAGCCAAGTTGCTCATAAATATATACAACTTTAAAGGAATAAGGGGCAACAGTTACCCCAAATTATGGTAAACTGGCTTTCTAGGGAATGAAGAGCTCCAAGAGAGC
>CAJNJA010010084.1:0-14149 GCA_905231915.1 Symbiodinium necroappetens
AAACCCCGAAATCCATCGAGCCGGAAGCCGTGGTATGAAACCACGGTTTAGGCTTTTAGGGTTTATAGGGTTTAGGGTTTATAGGGCTTAGGAGTTTAAGAGTTTAGGAGTTTAGGGTTTGGGGGTTTAGGGTTTGGGGTTAGGGTTTGCTCTGTATAGATCCCTATTAGGGTTTGGGGGTTTAGGGTTTGGGGTTAGGGCTTGCTCTGTATAGATCCCTATTATGGTAACTTAAATTAAACCCTTTAACAAGAACCCAGGAGGGGTTAGAGATGGCGACTTAAGGGAACAGATGCAGGTATGACCAGGTCCTTGCTAGGGTTTAGGGTCTGGAGTGTAGGGTTTATTTGGAGTTTGGGCCCTAGGCTTTAGAGGAGCTAGAATCATGCTTACTCGTTCTCGGGTTGGATTCTTTTGCCACAATGACCTCGAGGCCTAAACAACTAGACAAGGATCTTGGGATATACTTCCAGCAAGATTCGGAAGCCCTTTCAGGAATAGCATGCCTAATTGTGCGCTCTGACTTGGTGTGTTCTCTGGACCGCAAGCTTCAGCCGTCCTCATATAGGGGTCTCACTATATCATTCCTTAATGTTCCTTATTACATTTATACTCTAGGCTTCCCAGTAGCCCCGTAGAAATAAGGGTGCCCTTTTTCCTACTACTTGGTTTTACTAAGGGAGCCCAAACAGAGAAAGGGCAAAAGGGTCCTACTGGGAAACCTAGTACTATAAAGGAGCCCAGAACCCTATACCTAAACCCTAAAACCCTAAAACCTAAAACCCCTACCCCTAACCCCCTAAAGGAGTCTCTGGTCTATCCGCCCTGGGCCAGGATACGCATCTCTCCCAAGAGGCTTTACATGCCATCCGAGGCCTCCGACGTTTTTTGGGGTTTTCGGGCTTTAGCTTGGGGTTTAGGGGGTTTGGGGCTTTAGGGTTTTGGGGCTTTAGGGTTTTCGAGTTGAGGGGTTTAGGGTCTATTTAGGGCTTTAGGGTTTCATTAGGAGTTTAGGGTCCAGGAGATCAGGGTTTAAGGATTAGTGCTTGCCATGCAATGAAGCTGTTCCAGTTCGGAGTTTACATGTATCCCACATCAAACAAAAGAGTATAGGTTTGAAAAGGACTTCTCGTTTTGCCAGCACAGATCCCCCAACGTGAGAAGATCGCAGGTTAGGAGTCCAGACTATAGTATCTAACATGAAACAAGAGGTATACAGGATTGGATCTTCAGGTAGAGTTGAGTTTCCCAGAGACTCCAAAAACCCCTTACTTAAGGAATATACCTTAAATTATAGTAGGCACCTTAATAAGATTTAAGGTATATTCCTGGGGCTGAAGATCCGGGGCCCTTTGGGCTGAAGCATTTATCATATCATCCTCCCCGCGAAAACCAGGGTTTAGGGGTTTTGGGTTTAGGGTTTTGGGGTTTAGGGTTTCGGGTTCAGGGGTTTTGGGTTTAGGCTCAAACAAACGACCTTTTTGGGGGTGTCTTGTTCTGTTTCCTCCGTTAAACGGTAGGCTTTCTGGGCTGCAGGTTTGCGGCTGCCCCTGCTAAAGGCCAGCCTGGCCGCTAGGTTCTCAAAACCCGATGCAGATGATGAACCCTATTTAGGGTTTAGGGAGAAAACAGTAAAACTCCAAGTCCGCCTCAAAGATGCTCCGACAAACAAGCCGAAGCTCTAGGCCCTCCAGAACAATCATCAGCAACCCTAAACAAGAAGCCCCTCAAACAAATTCAAAACAGAAACCTAAAGTTGCAAGCCGCAGGAAAACATGCTTGACACTCCTGACACCCTAGAGACCCATCAACAATCCCAGACAACCCTCTAAGCAAACCGTAAACCTCAAGCCCCCAAACCCCGAACCTTGAACCCCTAAACCCTAAGCTTTCTGAGAAGGCAGAAGTCCTGACGGCTGGAATTGACTGATGAATGTCCGACCGAACCCCAAACTAAACCCTAAACTCTAAACCCTAAACACTAAACCCTAAACCTTAAATGCTAAACCCTATTGCACTTAAAAGACCCTAAACCCTCCTAAACCCTACCAAACTTGATCTCCTAAGCTTTAACATCCTTAAAGCCCCGAAAAAACCCTACAGCTCCAAGTGCGGTCTGAGTCCCAAAGCCCTAAACCCTAAAACCCTAAAGCCCTAAACCCTAAAACCCTAAAACCCTAAACCTAAAACCCTAAACCCTAAAACCCTAAAACCCATGAACCTCCAAGCACAGCTCCAAGTCCGACAGGGGTGGTCAACGAGGCCCAGAGCCGGTCCTGTGGATCTTCTGGGCCGTCTCAAAGATGCCATAAGCCGGCTTTACGGTTTAGGGCCTAAAGTTTAGGGTTTTAGGGGTTAGGGTTTTAGGGTTTTAGGCTTTAGGGCTTTAGAGTTTTAAGGTTTAGGGTTTAGGGTTTAACCTGCATCACAAATCCCTAGAACTTAGTACGTCATGACCCCTTAACTACAGGGTTTTTACCCCTAAACCCGTGGGTTTTCGGATCCCCAGGAGTCCTAGGCTTCATAAGGGTTTAAAGGGGTCTGCAAGATGCCTCAAAGGACTCAAAGGTCGTAGATTTTCGGGCTTTATGAAGATTTATTTGGGGATGCCTGAAATTTCTGAAAGGTCCTAGGCTTTTAGGGTTTTTGAGGATTTTTGGTGGCATGACGGATCGTTTGTAAGGATTAGGGGCATTAGGTTTAGGGTAGGGCTTGGGGGTTTAGTTTTCAGGCTGTGGCAATGGTCCCACTACAATGCGAGCGTCTGGGACGTTTTGCAAAGCGACCGCCACGACATGCTCGAGAAGCTCGAGATTCCTTGCCAGTACTTGTTACGGATGGGCTTGCGCAACTCAACCGAGCCCACCGAAGCGGTGCATCCGCTGTTGCTCACGTGCAAGGCGCAACTGCGCGCGGCTGCAGCCAGTGAGAGCACGCTCTCCGCGGTCATGTCGGTGTTCCAGTGGCTGATCCGTCTGTTACGGTGACGGCGATCTTGGCCCATGTACGGATGATTCCTTAGGCGGAACACGAACAGCTTTGAACATGGCCACGCAGACTATGGGAGTGTTTATGGGCACGTTGGCGGGGCAGTGGCATTGTGAGGTTCTAAAGGGGTTAATTTACTAAGGCTCCATTCATCAAGATCAAGATCAGAATTCGTGAAAGCTCGACAAGGATATGGGGCTTACCCTTTGGATCCAGTGACAGGCATGTTCAAGGCTATACACCATAGCCTACCATTTTGTAGGGTGTAGGGTTGCAGGCAAAACAAAGGCCTATTCTTCTTCGCAGTTCTAAGGTTTTGGGGTCGTAGGGCTTAAGCAGCGGGCAGCAACACGAGAATGCTATAATGGTGCTGCTTTTCAATGGTGATGTTAGGAGTTTGTTCTACTGTGTAGGGCTCATGGGTTGCACAGGGTGGACGTTTGCTTCAGTGTTAGTTACCGATCTACTTTTGGGGTGCATGGTCGTGTTCTTCTAAGACCACGAAATCAGTTTAGACTTCTCCCTTTGGGCTGCAATGGAGTTTTTCTTTGGGCTGCAATGGAACCGAATGTAACAGCTAATCCAACACCTATAACTGGTGGCACGTTGTACCCAAAGGGTTAAGCTCAGCCCGCAAGCTCTTCTTTGCAAGCTTGGAGCCGGAGTGACGGATCGTTTCCAAGTGCCAACCCTCAAAAATCCGAAACCCTAAGCCCTAGACCTAAACCCTATAAAAAAACCCTAAACCCCTAAACCCTAAACCCTAACCCCCCCCCCCCCAAACCCTAAACCTAACTTTCCTCTCTTGCAGCTGAAGCTGAAGCTCTGATTCTGGAACACTACAGGCCCAATATAAAAAAGAAGCCTCTCTGTAAATTCTCCCATAGGGCTTAGGGACTAATAAGGTAATAGGGGTTTTAGGGTTTAGGGTTTTAGGGTTTAGCGTTTAGGGGATACCCATAGGCTCCAAAGTAGTTCCTTTTTGTGGCTTATACTTAGGAACCTACGAGGTAAATTTCTAAACGGAGCGACTATGGAGCCCATGGGTACTGAAGATCCCCCTCGAAGTCCTAGACCCGATACCCTACCCGGTCCCCCCGAAAAACAACGCGTTTTTGTTCGGGCTCCCTACTCTGATTTTTGATATTAGGTCCCGATATAAGGTGATGTATTTGGGGTTAAGGCACACCCTGAAAACCTAGGCCTTAAACAAGCCTTAAACCCTTCACCATCAAAGTCCCAAGAAAGCCCACAGACGCGATGCCAGGATCCTGCTTTTAGCGCTGGGCTTAGCATCACTTGGAGGGTCTTTAACTGCTGAGTCGTTCTAGCTTCTATAGATCTGTTTAGGGTCTTGAAAGGGGTTTATGGTTTAGGTTTAGGTACTCCGGTTTTGATTGTGATTCAACCGAGGTATTACATAGCCCGTAAGGCTCCATGTACGGAAAGATTATATACTTAGGCCCCAAAGTACCTATATCACATATTAGGACTACTTATAAGGCCAATGTATCTACTATATGAGTACATGGGCCCTTAGGGTAGGTTAATTGGGGCTTAACTCGTGGTTCTTAGAATGGAATGGGGGAATGGATCCCTATGATAGTCCCTCAAGGTCCCCTAAAGTAATCCCAAGAACCCATTCCTCCATTCCCTACTAAGAGCAACTCGTTTCAGACAAGTCCTGAACCCAGGACCCCAAGAGTAGATGAAGGCAGATGAATTGTGTTCTGTTTGGCTTAGGGTTGAGGGTTTAGGGCTCCTACCGTTAAGACCCCATGAAGTCCTAGAGTCGACCCATATCCAAGCCGCCACCACAACCCTATAGAAAAAAAAGCCACAAAATATATATCCAGACGGAAAACCATCAGTACTCGCATGAATGCCTTCTGACCCTAAACTGCGTACACCTGAAACCCCTTAGCCTAAAGATCCTTAGACACCCTTGACGGTTCCCAGGCCCGCAGAACGCAGTCTTCGACATCGGCGACTGCGGAGACGGCGCGGAAGATGAGGACCAGGCCGGCAGAGTCTTGCAGAGCGCAACTTAGGGTTAGGGATAGTATACGGGTAATTAGTTCTCCAAATTAGGGTCCTTTCTGAGGTCCCCAGTATAGTATGGCGCTCTACGAAAGGACCCTAATTTAGAGAACTACCCATCTACTTTGACCTTCAAGTAGCTTTTGTATTGGCAGTTCAGGCCTCGAAGTATGTATCCCTAAACCCCATATGACTCTAAACCCTAAAACCCTAAACCCCTAAACCCCTAAACCCTAAACCGTTTATATATATATATGTATACTATATTATATGAGCACGTGGATCCTTCGGACTCGAACCCTTAAAACCTGCTACCTGTTTAGGATTCCTTATCATGGTTTCCTTATATGATCCCTTAAAACGTCAGACTGTTTGGTGTTAAGGTAAATCCCATGAACCTTGAGCCATGTAGGATTCTGTAGAATGGAGAAAGGTATTACGTTTGGCTCGAAACCCCTAGCCCGAAACCCCTAAACCCTTAAACCCAAAACCCCTAAACCCTTAAACCCTAAACCCCTCAACCCCTAAACCCTAAAGTCTAAACCCCTGAATTGAATCCGAAACGAGCGGAATCCCCGAAGCTGTGAACCTCTCGAATCCGGAACGCCCGATACCTACAGGCAGCCGACCTCGTCCAACTAGGGTTTAGAATTTAGGGTTTAGGGTTTCTACCTTTGCCCTTACCCTCAAAGGACTCATATTTTCAGGCTCTTGGGCCCAAAGACCCTATTATATAAGACTTTTGGGCGATTTTGATTCTAGTGGTTTTCCATGAGTTCACTAGAAGAAGTCCTGAAATAGGTAGGGCGTCTTCCTAGTCCCTACCTCGGAGCCTCGAAAACTTACGTACCTGATACCGGAGTTAGAAACTGAAACCTTTATCAGGGACCTTGAAACGGTAGGATCTTTAGGGTTCGGGTAAACCCTAAACTTGGCATCAAGCTGCCTCTGCCTCCAAATCCCACTCCTCAGTCTTCGATTTCAGAAAAGACAGCTTTAGGGTTTCGGCTTGTTTAGGGCTTCGTGTCCGGGTGTAGGGTCTAGGCTTCGGGTTGAGGTTTTTCTTTAAGGTTTAGGGTTGAAGGTCTACTTGAAGGTTCATGGGTGCTTATACGTGGGGCTATAGGTAGGGTAACTAAAATTATAACCCATATTGGGGGGCTTATCAGGGCCCAGGAACCTCCAAGTAGGCTTTAGGGTTTCGGACGTCGGAGTTGTTGTCCTGGCACCGTTATGTCCGAATTCAGAGCCCTCCTTTCGCCTGAAGTACCCCGAGATGAAACCCTAAGAGTCCATGTACCCAAGTAAGGTTCCGTTAAGGAGTCCTGAAAGGTCTCTATATATAGGGGTGCCTTTAAGGGTTCTTTAGGGCTTAGGGTTTAAGGGTCCACGTGCCTATTTAGGCGCATGGACCCTTAGGGAAGCTTAAATTAGATAGCAAATTGCTTTAGGGTTTAGGGCTTGCTGTGTCCTGGCCCTGTGTACTTAGATCGCATCCACACTCAGATCCTCAGCGTACATATGGGCTTCCAGATTGCATGTCTTTATGGCTTAGGCTTTTGCTGACTACCCCCCAAGGCTTCATGTCCCTGTACCGTGTATACTTAGACTTTAGGGGGGTGCCTATAGATAGGTCCTTTCAGGCCTAATTTATGTAAAAGTATGTACGTACTGTTTGGCGCTTTTGCCTCTGAACTGCTCTCGCGGCTTTCAAGCGAAAGCCCAAACCCCAAACCCTCCTATGGAGGCTAGATTCTGGTGGCGAGAGGTAAGCATGTGGTCCCCTTGAGGTCTAAGCCATGAGGTTAACACCATTTTGGACAGCTGAAGCCCTAAGGCCAAAGAACAAAAACAACAAGCTCTACGGTAAGGTTTTTGGCCAGGTCTTACCCTATGCCCAAAACCCTTACATAGCCCTAAAACCCTAAACCGAAATAAGAGGCGGCATAAATAGCAGGGTTGCGCATTCTAGACCAATCTTCCAGCCTAGCCCCATAACCTCAATCCTACTCCAACCCCAAGCCCTAAACCACAAAGAAGTCCTACCCCCCCTGTCCCAAAATCCTAAAATCCCTCTAAAGCCCTAAAGCCCGAAAAGCACAATCCCGAAATCTTACAAGCATCCTCCATAGTCTCCATTGTACTTCCTCTTTTGGGTTACCCTATACTTTTTTTCCAACATATGGAACTCAATAGGGACTACTTGGAGGAGCATGGGACTTAGTAACTAGGGTCATAAATTAGGTAACTGTACACATAATTGCCTGTAGCCCCAGATTAAGGTTCTTGTATTCCTTACCTACTAGTTCCCATGCTCTTCCAAGTATAGGAAATTCTAAGGGTCCATGTACCCAAATCGTATATCCTTTGGCCTTAAAAGTAGTCCCTATTTGGATACTTTGGGGCCAAAGTATATACTATTTGGGTACATGGACCCTTAAACCCTAAACCCCATAGAACCCTTAAAGGCACCCTTATGAAAAAGAGACCTTATAGGACTCCTTAAAGGAACCCTATTTTGGTACATGGACCCGTAGGGTACCCGAAACTGAGCCGAAGCTGATCATCTCAGGGATTCCTCCTCGACTTAGGTCCCCGGCTCAGCACAAGCGGGCATCAGCAAGCTTAAGGTTTAAGGTTTGGGGTTGGAGGTTTAGGGTGTAGTTTAGGGTTTTTGGCTTAGGGTTTAGGGCTTAGGGTTTAGGGTTTAGTGTTGAGGGTTGAGGGTGTAGGGCTTAGTTTTAGAGTCTGGTGTTTTCTGACAGATGGGATCCAGGGTTTGAGGGGTTTTGTTGCTCCATCGGGTGGTACTTCACAGTTTAAAGCTTCTGGGCCCAAGCAATTTAGTAGAGAGGGTGATAAGGCTATTTTGAATCCTATAGGGCTTATGGCTCTAGTTTTTCAGGTTTGAGCTGGTTCAAAGCCGGCGTGGTGGTTTGGGGGTCCAAAAGTCTGGGATGAATCTGGGTTTGGGGATTAGGGATAATGGCTGATTCGGTAAACTTTAGACGTTAGACATTTCGACATTGTATACGCCCCTAAACCCTCAACCCTAAACCCTAAATCTTAAACCCTTTAAGCCCTAAACCCTAAACTCTACATCTTAAATCTTATACAAACCCTAAAGCCTCAACTCTAAACCCTAAACACAACCGCGAGGGACACAGCAAGTAGGTTTCGGAAGGTTTCAATTCGGAACACAGGGGAAAAAGGACTTAGGATTGGGATTAAGGGTTTAGGGTTGAGGGTTTGGGATTCAGGGTTTAAGGTGTAGGGTTTGAGATTTAGGGTTTAGGGTTTATAGCTTTAGGGATTTAGGGTTTATAAGGTTTTATTGGGCTTCGGAATTTAGGATCATGGGTTTCTTGCCTTCGGGATGTAAAGCCGTACCAGCGAGTCACACTATCCGTTTTAAAAATTCCTGGTTATATGTTAAACATGAATCCGGCCTTGATTGGTCCAGGGTTCTTTCTTCGACAGGGTTGCTTGTTGTTGCATTTCTTCCCACCGTCGCGCTGTTGGTTTCTCTTCGGGGCGGCATGTAGGCCCCGGACGTTCTNNCGCTTTGGGTTCAAGGTTAGGGCTCTGGGACTTCGGGTTTCAGGTCACTGTGTGACGGCAGCAGATTCAGAACATCCATGTGTAGCTCGAAGGCAGCCGACACCCTCAGAAGTGGTAAGATTAAGATTCTGCCGCCGCTACGCAAAGATTTCCCCGGGCGACGGGGATTCCAGCATCGACCCTCGTAGCGTATGTACGCCTGGAACTGCTGAAGGCGGCAGCTTGCGTACTTCGGTGGCATCTGTCGTGCACCCGAAGCCTCAAAACCGGATAGGATACCGGCACCGGCGGCTGCTCAGACAAGGAACCGCTCACACCAGAGGAAGCGCCTCATATCCTGCGTTCTTGAAGCAAGCTTCATGACTGAGGGAAAGCGCTTCATCACGTGGTTGCAGAGCGAGGGATCTCTCAACCAAAGCATCGTGGTCTGGCTCTGGGAGCTTGCCTGCCTCAGCTTTCGCTGCCGAGCCCGCCCCGCACAGGTCCATCGAGCCTCCCACAGGTCCACTGGAGCCCGCCCCACAGGTCCATCGGAGCCCGCCCCACAGGTCCATCGGAGCCCGTGACTAGTTTGGTCACAAACTAGTTTGGTACATCAAAAACTAGTTCTTGTTGTCAATAATTAGTTTCGTGAATAACTAGTTTCTTGCAACGTTTGGATCTGGATTGTAGTTTCGGTCTTGTAAATGCCATGATAGTTCAAGCTTTGAATAACGGTTTTGCAAATAAGTTCATGGATTTGCGGGTTTGTATTCGCTGTCTAGTAAAAGAACTAGTGTTTGAGCTGAAAACTAGTCTTTAGGAAAAGTCTTTATGTAAACCAATAGCACCCACAAAGCCGAATTAGAATCCAATGATATAAAAAAATAGTTATTGTTATACCAAAAACTAGCTTTTGCTGTCAACAACTAATATTTCGTCAAAATCTAGTTTCTTGGAATGTTTGGATCTGGATAGTTTCGGATTTGTAAATGCCGCTTATATTTAAAGTTTTGAACAATGATTCTGCAAATAAATTCATAGGGATTGGCGGGTGGTTTTTTGGTGGTTTGCACAGCATGGATTAGGATCACTTCACGGATTACATGGATTAGGCATTTTGCGCGGATTGCCGGGATTAGGGATTAGGATTAGACCCGCTCGGCCCTTGATCTGGCCAGCTAAAGCCGAAACCTTGACTGGTGAATTTGTCGAATCCCTAAAACCCAGAGCCCTTGAACCCTAAGCCGTAAACCCTTTCCTTCGTTAAAGCAGAGGGGCCTGAAGACAATCCCTGCGGAAGTGAATAGCCTAAGGCCCTGCCAACGGCCACCGAGCACTTCCTATAAGGGCCAGAGAGGAGCACGCTCTTGGTGTTTCTTGTTGTTTGTGATTTGCTGTTTTCGTCCGTGTTATCATCATGTACTGTGATGTTTGTTCGTGACCCGTTTAAGGGCATTTGTTTTCTTGGTTGGCATGGGTTAGAGTTAGAACGCTTGGGGTATCATTATGTGATGTTTGTTCGTGACCCGCTTGAGGACATTTGTTTTTTGTTGGGAATGGGTTAGACTGCTTGGGGTTTAGAATTTAGAGTTTGTGCTGTTCTAAGGTTGAAGGTCCTGATTCCGTATCGTGGTGTTTTGGCCTGTCTTGGGTTTCCGTGTGTTGCAGTCCAAGTTTCACCTAGCAGGCCCTGTGCTCGGAGTGTTTTTTCCTGTTCTTTGCGTGCCTTTGCAGTGCCCCTCGCGCTCCCTACAACCGCCCGTTGACTTCGACAGCACCGTCCTGCGCGAGGGTTTCGACTTCTAGCACATGTTCCGCTCCGCATGTCCGACCGTCATGTCTCAGTTCCGCTGCCATTTGTTGCACCAAAACAGACGTTGTTTTTGGTAGTACATTTTGTGCTTGCGACTTCGTCCTAAGCTGAGGAACCGTGGCTTGCGTGGTATATTCGTCACATCCTGAAGTCATGTTTTTTGCCTATCTATCTATCTATCTTGCGTTTTGCGCAATTTGCGTTTTTTCGTTTTTCCAATTTTCGGTGATGTGTTCAGCTTGCTTGTGGTGGGCGGTGGGGTGGGGGCCTTAATGACGTTCTGTTTGACAATATACGCCCAGCGCAGTCCTGAGCTGGAATGGAGGTTTCCGTCAATAGGTATGTACATGTATAATAAAATTTGTGTCTACGTGTACGTATGTAATATGTAAACACACGTGCTCTCATTATAATCAACAAACGGGAACTACAATGGATCCTATATGGAAAGCCCGAAGGTCGATGTATCAAAGACAGGCTGACCCCACCAGAGCACAGGTGTCTCTACTTATTTCGGACTTGCAAAGTAGCCCGCACCCCTTCCCCTCGACCCCGCAAGTACTCCGCCAACAAATCAACAGCCCACCAAAGCCCTATAAAACGCACCGCTCCAAATGTTTCTAGGGACCCTCCAGTAGATCTCGTCAACCTCAGGGCTCATGTAGCAAAGAAGTAAGGCGTTTTGAAAGAAAACATTTACAACTACAACGCAGTAAGGCACAGGCCTAAATCCCAAAGCCTCGAACCTTCAACCTTCTAATCCCTAAATCCTAAACTCTATAGACCGTCCTAGACCCTCATGTTTGAACCCCAAATCAAAGCGCAGGAACCTGCTTCCTCATCTTCCGGGCCTGCATTTGGAGGGAGTAACATCCTCGAGCTGTGATTGCGAGAGCCCTTCGGCTTTGGAGATGAGGCCGTAAACCCCGAATTCTGAAAAGTTCACGGTTTCGGCTGCAGGCCCCCTAGATCGGTGCCCTCTAATCCGACTAGAAGCCCCAGAAACGCCCGTTGAGAAATAGTGGTGCTAAGCAAGTCTGAAGCCCCATAAATAAAGACCTTGATTGATGTGTAGGTCTTGAGGAACCTCTACAACCCTTTAGCCCTAATTAGGCTCCATGTACCTGTACTTAGGCCCGAATTCGAAAGTACTTAAGGACATACATATATATATATAAATAACATGTACGCACCCCTTTATAAATGAAGGCTTAGATAAAACATGGGTACAGGGATCCTTTGTTTAAAAAAGAAATGTAAGAATTGTAAGTGAAGCAAAAGCTCGTGTTCAGGACCTTGTACGAAAAACCAGGAGGCCTATTCGCTAAGTCCCCTAATCCTGGAGGCAGAGACCACTTCTGCACCCGTTGCGACGGGGTTGTCGACTAAGTAGTGACATTTTTGGTTGTTCAGGCTTAGCAATTGGGGATTTCACTCTACGGTAAACTTGTCCCACGTCTAGGTCCTGCTTTGGCGCGGTGCATGTCATACTCGAAGCGACCCTTTCCTGCATGCTAAAGCCCGGAACGCTAACTCACATCAGAAGTGACGTTTTCGGTGTTCTTGTATCAGGGGATCACTGGAATTTGAGATCCCCTTCAGGTTGTGTTTCTGCTAGGAGTCTCTTCACCGATAACTTGCATCAGTTACACCCTAAACCCAACGTGTTTTCGGTTTTGCTGGCTGATTGGGGTTCGACTGCGTGGCCGCTGCGATGCCATTGGTGGTCTACCGCTTGGCCATATTGGGTAACTCCCTGATCTCGTACAGACCCGGAGGCTCTTTTACTGGTTTAGGGATTAGGGTTCCTTTGAGGGTTGTTATTGGGTTTTTGTCCGGGCTTAGGGTTTAAGGCGAAGGGTCCATGTAGAGAACCTGGTGGCCTCAAGAAATGTTGATTTGGTCTTTCTGAGCGCCTGTGTAGCCACAGTAACAGACATAGAACTTGCAATCTTACAGCTGAACTAAGGCTTTCGTCGTCTGTGTAGTAAGCCTTAAATTCAGCACGGCTGCATGAAGGTCAATGTGCTTCAGGTGTAGATCGTTGATAGACGCCCGTAGATATCAGCAGCTACAAGTGCACTTACCCTAGGTGCGACATGCCTTGATCCTTCAAGTAAACCTGAAGAAGGCTTAGGGTTCAGGGGTTTTGGGTTTAAGGAACCCCGGAGACCTTGGGCTGCAAGCTGGAGTCACTCTCCATGTTGTAAGATTTACGATGTTGTTTCCATGGCTCACCATCGCTGTACCGCTTCGACCCTGAACCCTACACCCTCAACCCTAAACCTCAAACCTGCACCGTAAACCTCGGTCCGTACGCAAGTCTACGACCTTCATATGACTGTTTGTCATGTGGCTCTTGACTGAACGGGGCGTGTGTGTTGTCCAAAACAGAAGGTCCCTTTTTAGGTCCCCTAACCGGAGGCTAAGAGGAGCCCAAATTTAGAGAACTACCGGGTGCGGGTAGCTTCCTAGGGAAGCAAGGGGTCTTGGTGGTTTAGGGTTTCGGATTTGAGGTTGTTGGGACGTTGGATGGAAGGTTTGCAGTTTAGGCTTCACGATTTTATGGCCAAAGCTTTAGGACGGCTCAGGGCGTTTGGCTTAAGGTTGCTGGGATGTAGGAGATACCTGGGAATCCAAAAACCTACGGTGTTAGGGGTTAGACCCTATGATAATCAGGGTTTAGGGCCTAGGGTCATACCCTACTATGTTGTAGGGTTTGGTGATACGTAGGAATTAAAGTTTATCCAGTACCAATAGCTGGCTGTTTCCTGGGAAGCTTAGCCATGCTCGCAAGTACTGTAAACTGAACTCCGACCTTTAGCCCAGTTCGAGGCCCTGAAACCCTAAACCCTACACCCTAAACCCCTAAACCCCTAAACAATAGACCCCTAAACCCCTAAACCCCTAAACCCCTAAACTCCTAAACCCTGACCCCAAAACCCCTAAGCCGTTTAAGGTTCACACTTTCTACACAGTTTGAGGGCTATCAAAGGGCTTTACTGGGTTTTAGAGTACCATACTTGAATACTTTTTTTTGGACCTGCTCCTTAAAGGAACCATTATCCATTAAAAGTCTATATATACTTTTTTTCTCCCTGGTTACTTCAAAATCCAGTTTAGGTGTCTCAGGTTATGTGGCCTCAGGGCTGCAGGGTTCAGGGTCCACCTACAACCGACTCTTAGGGGTTTTGGGGTTTAGGGTTTAGGGGTTCAGGGGTTTAGGGGTTTGGGATTTTGGAGTTTAGGGGTTTGGGGGTTTAGGGTTTAGGGTTTAGGGTTTAGGCCAATTGCTGCTTCATTGGCCTGTACGAGAGCGAGCTATGTTTCACTGCGCGGCTAGCATCGCGAATAGCCAGGGTTGCCGGAATGAAGTTCAGAATCGACGTGTCCCCTTCCACAGCCCCAAACCCAGCACAGTAGGATTTCTCTGGTAAGGTAGGACCAAGAATGCGCTGGTTTCGATCCATGATCTTCAGCATCCCCCCAGCAGGCTGTGAAATTCTTTGCGTACCAAGGTGCACTCCAAGCCGGATAGCCTAAGGTTGAAAGTTACTTTTCGACCTCAGAATATTCTCTTATACTCACACTACAGTTTTTAGATTTGTCTTAAATGCCCGTCCCTCTTGCTCCATGGGAGTGTCTTGACATACAGTAGGTGAGTTCGTCGAGCACTTTCAGACACGGCATCTCCCTGAAGCCTAGACTTCCAGCGCTGAAGACCGCTGACCCTAAACCCTAAACTCCAACCCCTAATCCCTAAAC
>CAJNJA010010085.1:0-14121 GCA_905231915.1 Symbiodinium necroappetens
AACTATGAACTATGTTGTGTCTACAGACTACAGTAACAACTTGCAACAGACAATACTAGCAGCCTGCAACATGTATGGGAGCATCACAACAGAACATCAAACTGAAGTTAAAATACCATGGCATCGAAACCCTGCGTTCGCAAACGCAGGCCCCACCGTAGCCCTTTCTGCAGCATTAACAACTCTCAAACCCACAACCTCGCCGAAAAAAGCTCAAAAGCCTTCACCCCCAAGCCCTAAACTCTTTCTAGCTTCCATGCACTAGCCCCAAACAGCCAAAGTTCCGAATACACGTCTAAAGCCCCATCAGAGCTTCCAAAGTGTGACGAACACTGCAAGAGCCCCCGTAACCCAAGAACCCCTGTATAGCCTAAGTGCTAAGCCTTAGGATCAAAGTTATACCCAGGCCCTTGCAAACAAAAAACTACAGTACGGTCGTTCCGTTTTGGAGTTGCATATGTTGGTTACCCAGCTGGGTGGCTTAACAACATCGGCAAACCCAAAAAATGGAAATGCATATATATATATATACATATATATATATATGTATATGTAGGTATGGTTGTCAAAGGCTTCAGCCGGTTGAGCATGTGAAGGGCAAGTAGAATCGCCACATTAGAGTCCGTTTCTTAAACCCAGAACACCCCAGGGTACACTGGGCTTAGGGTTTACGGGGCTCTTGTTAGGGGATTTTGTTTAAGTTGCCATATCCCTATTATGTTAACTTCAATTAAATCCCCCAGGCAAGAGACCACCTAAACCCTAAACACTAAACCCTAAGCCCTAAACCCTAAACCCTAAAACGCTACCCAGCTTTAGGGGCCCATAGAGGGCTTAGGGAGTCGCCCCTAAGGTACCGTGCCAGCGCTCCCGGCCCCACCGGGTGCGACCTCGAGCATGCGACTGGGAGCCTCTCCGATGGGCGGAACGCAGGCCTCCGCTTAGGGTTTAGGGTTGTTAGGGTTTGACGTTCAGGGTTTATAGGGTTTTAGGTTTACGGTTTTGGGGCTTAGGTTTTAGGGCTTAGGATTTAGGGTTTAAACACTTTGCGTTCGTGTTGAAGCTGTCACTCAACCGATCCACCCACCTTTACCCCAAACCCTGAACCCTTCCAGCTGTTGGATGTTGGGGCTGGACGGCGTTTATGGCATGAGCGTTTGTTGCCTTGTTCTATGAGGGGGCGACGTGGTTTCGGTCTCAGGTTTTGCTCTTCGGTTCGAGGGTATTGAGGATCAGTATGCTGTTTTGGAAATTTGTCTTCCAGCACTTCAACATCATCTAGAGGTAGGTGTCATTGCTGGGTAGGTGTATTTTGGATATGTTTAAGCGCGCTTGCAGGGTTTCGAAGAGTTCCCGTAGGTTACATTTTTTTGGGGTAGTCGGCTAAACAGGATGTCGCAACTCTTGTCGGCATTACTATTGTCCCGCTCTGCTTTGTGTCTGGGCTTTAGGGTTTGGATTTCTGTTGTCTGGAGTAGGGCTCGTGCCTGCTACGGCTGCGGTTCACCATGAAAGCCAGGGCTAAGCCCCGAAGCCGAAACCGCTAAATCCTGAGCCCTACAACACATGCAACATAGGGGCCTTAGTGGTTAGAGTCGGGTTTGGGGTATTATTATATGCTATAATTATAATAAGGAGCCCCCAAAACCCTATTCAAATTTATTCTTAAGGCCCCTAAATTAGGTATTTCCAGAACCTCTAAACCCCCTCTATGGACTTGATGCGGGTTGATGGTTCAAGGATCAGAGGGCCAGGCTGCTGGCTGCTAGCACCCGAATAATCCAGACTTTCTAAATGAGGGTCTTGCTCGTTGACGAATGAAGGTGTGATGATGTCATTGACTATTTGGGTGCTTTTCGGTCATAAGGGTGTAATCTTGGAACCTGCTTAAGAGACCTTGGGTCTATCTTAGCGCTTTTTTTATGGATCCTGATCTTTTGGGGTTTCTAGGACCAGGGTTTCTTAATCAGGTTCCCAAATTACCCAGGCACACTAGCTTGCAAAACGGTGGCTTTTGACTTGAAGCCCTCGTCCGCCTCCGGGCCCGGGGCTGCTAGCCTTGCTGAAGTCTGCTATAAGAACAGCGCCTTGGGGCTGTATTGTAGTGTAGTACGGTCATAACAGTGGTTGTAGTGTAGTACAGTCATGATTTATCATAATAGCGGCTGTAGTGTGGCACAGTCATAAGAGTGGAAAGTATAAAGACTCCCAGATTATTCACTACCGCGAGGCGCGGGAAGAGCTTTAGCGCATCGCTTCGGGGACCCGCATCATTGTCCATCCGTCAAATGTTCGGCGTTGAGTTCTTGGGCCTGAATCAAGTATTACGGTTCCCGTTCCTTATTTACTGTAAGTATACAATAGAACCCCACCCTAACACCTTGAGTCTAATTATTTGAGGCATCCTGTGTTCTCCAAGTCTTCTAGTCAAAAATCAGACAGTATCGACACCGTCCGCTAAGCCCTGAGTCAAAGACAGCCGTGCCACCCTAAACCCCTTTAAACTATAAGACACAAAAACAATACTGTTGGCAACTACAAAAGCTGTCTACGTAAACTACATAAACCCCTACCCCCCGCACTGTCCCCACCTTTTGGTCTTTTCCCTAAACCGTCCAGGCATCTTTCCAAGGGAGGGACCCGATGGCAGAGACCGCCGCTTGATCTTTATCGGGGTGAAAGTACTATAGGGCCCTGATAATAACTAGAATAGGGGCTTTCTGGGGGTACATATTATACTTTGCTTGCAATAAGGAACCCCCTAGAAAATCCTATTCCAACGATTAAGGCCCCTACATTAATTACATTACGGGGACCCCTCGGCCTTATTACTTGTCACATACTCAGACCGCGGGTTCCTCATCATGAGGCCTTCTGTCTCTACCAAAGTAGGCCTCTTGGGTTAAAAGGCAAACCTATAAACCCCACAGCCTAAACTCAAGCCCGAGCTTTGAGGCTCTTATGGAGGTATATGATGATGGTCTGAGTTTATAACAGTCATACTAAGGCCAGCAATGATGACGACAGAGTTTCGCGGGGGTGTAAGTGTGGAATCAATGCGCCAGCAGGACGCGGTTTTTGGAGATTCTGTGTCCAGCTTTGTGGCTTCGGGTTTCAGTGTTCCGTTTCTGGGTTTGGGCTTTAGGGTTCAGGATCGGGGGTTTAGGGTTTCGGTCTGAGGCTTGCTTGCTTGCTTGGTTTTGGGTTTAAGGGTTTTGTTTTTAGTGATTCAGGGCCTTTAGTTGTGGTTTCGGGCTTGAGGTGGTTGACTCTTCTCCTGATTTCGCTCTGGTCATGTTTCAAGGCTAATACGACCCAAAAGGAGTTCCTTGCGGGCATAGTTTGTCGATTCCGGTTTTTTCCAAAACTATCGTAATCTAACCCTTTCTTGTCCTTCGCAACAGGCATTTCCGAATGGAGGCCGGAAACACCGGTTTGGTGAACTACCCTACACCCGAATCCAAGTTTTTGAGAATCCGGATGTGGCCTGCAGGTGATGTCCATGTCGCTGTCACCAGCACAGACACAGGAGAGGGGTAGAGCAAGACTAGACCCTCAACCCTAAACCGTTAAGGGCTTTGGAAAGGATTCTGGGTTTCGGGACTTGAGGGTTCAGAAGGTTTCCAAGCGATGGGCTCACCGTTGAGATCGCATGGCTCGTGTTTATAAGTTTCGACGCGGAAGGATTTTGGGCTCTGTGAGACGTGTCGTAGGCTTCGGTGTTTAGGGGCGGGGTGTTGCAGGTTGCTATGCCGAATAGCCTCAATATCTCGGATTCAGGGGCCGGGTCAGGCAGCCAGTTGTCACAGGCAGCAAAAGCCTTCAAGGAGTCAGGAAATGAAAGAGGTCCGATCTGGTCAATTTGTCCGGAGACTGGAGATGGAACTGTCAACCTTAAATCTCAATAGACCCAAAAACCACAAATCAGCTTGACGATGAAACGGCTCAGGCTTCAGTCAGGGTTTCAGCCATTCAAGAAAAGGACACCAGCTTCAGTCTCAAAAGCCATGCCAGAAGACCAGTCTATACCCTAAGCTGACGCTTGCAACATGAATTTACTAGTACACAAACCTCTGACAGCCTTTCAGCAACCGTCTTATTCAGGCCTGGACATCGCACCAATCCCAAGACCTAGACTCTCTTTCGGAAGCCCTTCCATTAACCTAGGACTCAAACCCCAACCGATTCCAAGAGCCTACAACCAGTGCTTAAACCCCCCTAAAAGCGCTAAACCCTAAAAGCCACGAAGCTCCGAGACCCTAAGGCCCTACAAAAGCCCCCAAGCCCAGATGCGAACCCTGAAGTCCCCCCCCCCTTCTCCCCCACCCCCCGCCCTTGCCCAAAGAAAAGCCTAAAACCCTCAGGGCCATACCGTCGAACTGCAGGACTTAGCCTCTCAGGGTGTATTGTCTCCGCACCTGCCCGGCGAGGCCTTTGGCGGAGACCCGGAGAGTCCCCAAAAACTTGTCCCAGAGCCCAAGTCCACATGGACTTAGACTTGCCATTAGGGCCTACGACTCTTTGAGTAAGTCTTTGGATCCTGACAATACTTAAAACACAGACCATCATAGGGCTCTCCTCGTCACATCCGCACTTTGAATGAGAAGACTTCTTTGAAGTAGAGTATGTTACCCTCGGCGCTCAAGGACCGAGTGTTTGGGCACGGGACGTCTAAGGCCCTACTGTAGTACTGTTGATAATGGGCCATGCTATGATGCACGTATTCCAGTGAATTGTCACAGGTGGTAGGTTCTTGTACCCCAATGTCACATCCCCTGAACGCGGAAATGTCTGCGGCTGTTCGGGTGTGAAGGTCGGACTCATCAGGGGTGAGTACAGGGTTCGGATTCGTTCCTTCTCGGGGGGTTACAGACCTCCTCTAAAGCCTCTAAACCCTATTAAACCCTAGGCTTCCTTTCAGACAAACCTACACCTTTCATCCCAAGAAGCAAGTCTAGATCCCAACCCTGAACCCGACCCCCCTTTGCCCCCTTTTTGAAGCCCATCGACCCTAAAGCAGGGAACCCTTTCAGGGGGCACCAGCCCATAGACCCTAAACCAAGAAACCTTTTTTGGTTCCTTGGGGTTTTGTCCGGTTTTCGGTCCAGTGGGCCTCGAAGCTTATCGGATCCGGGCCAGGGTTAGGGCTTCAGGTAGGGTTCAGGGCTTAGGGTACAGGATTTAGAGTTAGGGTTTCGGGGCTTAAGGGTTGCGCAAGAAGCTTGGGCCTCAAGTGGTTCAGGATTCTAAAGAGAGTCCAGCTGTGACCCTTTCGCCTCTTCGCTCACTTCCCCTGCCTTTCAGGTCACCTCGGCAGCTCCATTCCAGATGTCCCTGCGATGTGCAAGTTGCGGGGGGTCGGGGTTCGGAGTTTCTTGGGATGAAAGGTTTGGGGCTTTAGGTTTGGGGCGTTTGAGCTTCAGGTTTGGGGCTTTAGAGCTTCGGGTTTGGGGAGCTTTGTTGTCTGCAGCTTCACTGTGATATTGCGCTGCAGCGGAGAGATGCATCCTGTGCTCTGAGCACTCGCCCATAGTTGGTGTGTATGGGGACATAGGGTTTAGGGTTTAGGGCTTATAGGCTTTAAAATTTAGGGTTTAGGATTTAGGGTTTAGGGTTGTATTGGGTCAATGAGCACTTCAAGCAACACACTGAACTGACAATATAGAGGTCTGAACAGTCCGCAGCAGTTCCACCACATGTCTAGCATAAACATACCCGGCCAAACTTAATCCTGATTGTTCAGGCGTTTGTGTTTCCATGCTTCAGGCGGTAGCAGAACATCTCAAGTCTCAAAGGACGCATAGACCCTACAGGCCCGAAGCCGAAAGCCCTAAACCCTCAAACCCCGAACCCCTCAGCCCTAAACACTAGGGTTTAGGGTTTAGGGTAACCCCTACCCTGAACCCCTCCATGAAGCCGAGGTCAATGTCCATGCACAGTTCAGAATTCGACTCCGGCTTCCAGGAACAGACCACCCGTGGAGTGTGGTGCCATGGTTGGTTCATATTTTGAGCTGGATATAGAGCTTCGAAGAATCAGGAATAGTGTACCTGTATGAGTTCGTTTTGGTTTCGGGCTTCGAGCTTGTTGGAGGGGTCTATAAACTAGAATAGGCATGTGTAGGATTTAGGGTGTTGAGCGCTTCAAGGAGCAATGTACTAGAAATTGAATCAAGGCTGCAATCACTTCTGTGTCAACTTAGCAACAGTCGCATAGCGGGGCCCCTTCGGGTTTAGGGTTTTCGGATTAGGGTTTAGGGTTTTGGGGGGTTTTGGGGTTTAGGGGGTTTAAACAGATGCTCCTGTCGCTGCTCGCGAGAACTAGGTCTCATGGTCGAGGTGATGGATAAGGGTGCAGTATTCCATGTAGTTCACACTCCAGCTAGGCAAACCCTCAATCCGGCATGGTCCGGTAGCCCTAAACCACCTAAAGCCCCCAAACCCGAAACCCTCCACCTACCTTAGACCCGAAGACAGCGTCCCTTTTCTGGCCCTAACCCCCGAAGGCCCTAAACCCATAACCCTAGAACAAAAACTTTAAGCCCTACTTAACCCTCAAACCCTAAAGCCGTATTATAAATCCTAAAGCCTTATCATAAATCCTAAAGCCTTGCTATAAATCCTAAAGCCTTCTCATCAATCCTAAAGGTCCTAAAGCCAAAATCTCCTACACCCCAGAAGCAAAGAGCGTGAGGTATCCCGGCTACTCCATGGCCGGGCCTCCCCGTGGTGGGCAGCTCCTCATTGTTTGCTTCGGTGGCCAGGCTGCTGAATCCCTGGGCTTTTGAAGGGTTTAAGGTTTTTTGATTCGGTGTTTGGGGTAGGGTGGAGTTGTGGGATCAAGGGTTTAGGGTTTTAGGGTTTAAGATTTTTTCGAGTTTAGGGGTTGTGTTTTTTGGTGGGGCTCGGGTTTGGGATCTCAGGGTGTGTAGTAGCCTTTGGGCTCTACGGTTGAGAGTTTCTTCCGGGATGGCGATGAGCCCCAGCAGTTTATCAGCTCGCAGCTCGCATCTTAAGTCACCGCGCCGAGCCGAGACCACGGCCGATACCTGGAGATGTCACAAGTTTCAACGAACTCCAGCACTACAGCCCTCCCTTATTCATACTCTTTGGCACAGGTGATATCGAACTTCGCTTCAGGATTTCAGGCATGCTGCAACAGCAATATGAAGCCAAGCTTAGTCTTTCTGGTTGCGAAACCCCAAGCTCTAGACCTCACTGTTGAACCTCAAATTGAACTCTGCATCCTCTATAACATCGAGTACCACAGGCGCCGGAGAAATTGTCGTAGCAGGCCCTTGAAGTCCCTCGTATCTCTATACTATATGACAAAACTTGCACTGACACATTGCTCATATGATGAAGGCCCTTATTTACTGGTGTTACTAGTGGTACCAAGGCGACGCGCGGCGTGGTCAGCTGGGAGCAGATCCGGCTGCTGGAGCGAGGCCCAAGCTTCGTGTATGTTTCGAAGGGTCCGAGCCAGGCACTATATAGTATGATAGTACATAATACATAGTATATAGCATGTAGTATATAGTATAGTACCATGCTTACAGTTCTCGGGGGTTCTACTGTATGGCGGGATTTGCATTAGCATTCGGGTTTTGCGATTTGGCTTCGTTTTCAGTTTAGCGTCAGGGTGTAGTACTGTAGCTACCAGTGATGTCACAAAAGGTTGCTATGAGGGAGGTACTGGAGCTTTTAGTGCATCTGGCGAAGATGGCTCGCAGTCGTGGAATCGAGGCGCGTTGTCCGAGTCTCGAAGTTTTGGGGTGTGGCGCTTAGGTCTCACGGTTTGGGGAATCGTTTGCGTGGAGCAGATTGATTCCGGGGTGGAGTGTAGGCCATACTTCGCGAAGTCTCTTGAATCTCACAGCAGCGTAGTGCTTGATGAGAAGCTCTTCGTCTAGGTGTTCCGTGAAAGAGTTTCCGGCTTTGGGTTACCATGTATGCTTGTCTTCAGCATTGCTGCTGGCTCCAGGCAGATTGCGCGGCACACGTCCCTGGTCGTGGAGGATCGGTCGCATGCCCTTCCTTGTTCTCGAATTTCCTGACCGTAGAGTCCTTAGAGCGTGGGTATGGGGGGGGGGGGAGTTGCCTCATGCAAAGTTGCATTCGTATTTTAAATGTTCATGGCAGAAACAGCCCGCAATGCCCAAGTCCAATTTCCCCAACCCTTCCAGGCCCTGCAAAACTTTATCACGAGCTCCAAGACCCTTGCGAAAACAAACTACTTGTATATCTTAACCGGGTTTAACATTACTCTTCGTATCGGTACTAGTTAGTGTTAGTATTAACATGCGTTTACTGGGAGAATTGGAGACCTCGTCCCTGCCACAGGATCTACGAGGTCAGCAGCCTGTACAGATTGAGGCGGTCGGTTGGCATCGGTTGCTACATGTTGCTGAATCGTGTCTCCTAAATGAGTTGCACAAGGTGTCTTTATCCGGTGGCTGAGGTTTGTTGGGGAGTTTGTGTGTTGGCTCACTGGTCACTGGTTGACTAGGCTCCGAGATTGCGCTTCGGATGTGCTACCGCTGCATCCCAGCCCAACTATCGGGGGTCCACACATCTCACGGTCGGGGATCTCGTAGAAAGAAAAGCTTGATGTTAACCCCCCAAAGACCCTGACCTGAAAAGGAGCAAGGCTCCACCGAGATACCTGCCCTTGGGCGTAAGGCGTAAGATCCACAGGCTTCGAAACCCCGAGCCCACAGCAGAGTACAAGGATAGTCTCACATTCCCAGTGGTCTGAGCCTGTTTTAGAAGTCTCTATCGTTGAAAAGTGTGTTTAGGGTTTAAGGTTTATGGGGCCGTAAGGCTTCATACCCCCTTCTGTCCACAGAATTGCATGGAGCCAAATCTGGGAAAGGTTTTCCCTGGCGCCCAAACTCTTTCAACCTTAAGCAGACTTTGATGATAAGGGTTACAGCTTGGTGACCTCAATCGCAGGGCTCTTCTCCCCTTCTCACCCCAAGCGTTCCAGAGATGGACTAGTTAGGGTTAAGCAAGAAAGCTTCAAACCCTAAACTTCAACACGTAAGCGCCAGAACCTAGCTCAACAAGCAGAAAACAAACTCAAGCCTCCCCCATCGAACAAAAGCACCCAGATGACAATAATACATATTAATAATGATAATAATAATAACAGTAATAGTAATTAGTGTTGAAAAATAATAACAACTATCTTCATCATTATAGTAATGATCATCAGACTTTCTACATTTAAGTTTGTCTGGCCTTCATCGGAAGGCAGCCGGAGTGGCCTCCTTCGTCGTCGGATCGGCCGGCCAGGTGCAGTGGCTTCGGAAACTCCGGCAGTCTGGGACTTTGGGGCTGAACGTTCAGGGGATTACGGTTTAGGGGGCTTAGGGGTTTAGGGTTTAGGGGTGTAGGGGTTTGGGGGTTTGGGGTTAGGGGGTTTGGGGTTTAGGGGTTTAGGGTTTAGGGGTTTCGGGTTTAGGGCGGTTCAGCGTCGAGTTTGGGTTCTATGTTTTCCTTTAGGTTAGGTGTTCATAACTAACTGTTGCGCAGTATAGGTTTTGTCGTCAAATTAATTTAGGGCTCTAGAACTTGTGGTTTAGGGGTCTGCGCGGCTTAGAGTCTAGGGCTCCAGGGCTTAGGGGTTTAAGGGTTCAGGGTTTGGGGTTTGTAGGCTTCCAAGTTTAGGCTTCGATTTTTGGGGTTTGGCTTCAAGATTTAATCCTGACCCGAAGGATCAGACCCTAAACCCTAAACCCTAATCAGCTCCAGTGGTCCAAGGTCCTACACCTGAAGATAGGATTAAAGGCTTCGGGTTGATACCCGACATCCTAACATGACCCCCCGAAACCCTGAATCCGAAGCCTTGGTGAGCCCTTCTGAATGCGAAGCTCTACGAGCCCACGAACACTGTGCGAGAATGATAGAAGCCCGCGTCTGTTGCGGGTGTTCGGCTGCAGAAGTCCGAAGACGTCTTCAGATCAATCTCCCAGAGCCCTGAAGCCCCCCAAACAGGGCATTCCATCTGAACCATATCTCGTTCTCCGTCCAGTATAAGTCCACGCGGTTTTATGACTCTTCTCATGTTGGGCCAAAGCCAAAGTGCTTGGAGTTTTAAGCGCCTCACGCCCAAAATCCTCAGACCCCACAGTTCGCCCTAAAGACTATAGACTCTAGTTAAACCAAGAAGAAAAATAGGCTTCAACTTCCCACCCTCTCAACCGGAGACCTAAGAGCATCCTTCACCGCGCAGTGCTTAGCATCAAGATGTGTTCGATCCCAAAGCTGTAACATGGGTCGGAATCTCTAGTAAGTTTCCCGCTTTATAGTCCCGACGAGAACAAGCCCCCCAAAGAACCCGACTTTATTCATAAAGCCCCCCAAAATGCCCAAAACCTACACCCTCAACCCTAAACCCTCAACCCCAAACCTAAGCTCCAAAGCTCCAGACTTTCCGAAACCCTAAACCCTAAACCCTACACCCTATACGCTAAACCCTAAAGTCTAAACCCTGAAGTCCCCTTTGGGAAAGGTCTGGGCCTTCGGCTCCAATCGCAGCATGGAGCTGGGTCATCGGAAGGAGGCGCCTCCCCGGGGGACTTCCCCGGCATTTTTTTTGTAGGGAGTTTTGGGGCTGTAGGGTTTAGTGTGTAGGGTTTTAGGACTTTTGGGGTTTTAGGACTTTTGGGGTTTAGGGTTTAGGGTTTAGGACTTTTTGCGGTTTAGGGTTTTGGGTTCAGGACTTTTGGTGTTTAGGGTTTAGGGTTCAAAGACTTTTGGGGTTTGGGGTTTAGGACTTTTGGTGTTTAGGAATTTGGGGGTCTAGAGAGGCTTGGTTTAATAGGAGTTTTTTGGGGGTTGCAGGGTTTAGGGTTTAGGGCTTCCAAATCTGACCTAATTTCGAGGTCTAAAAAGTATTCGAGACAGGGTCTACACGGATTCTGAAGTGTTTCTAGAGGGGATCCAGTTGGGTTTCGGGCCTTTAGATTTGCGGTCTGGGGTATGAATGGGTGTTCATGGTTTTGAGGGCTCAGGCTTGTGGCTTTAGGCATGTCGAGGTTGACATCCGAGCTGCCGCACGTCCACCTTGGGTGTGGAACTTCAGGGGTTTAGGGTTTAGGGGTCTGGTTGTGTTTACGGGTCTGGTTGCGTTTAGAGTTTCAGGACCTTCGCCTGACTTTGTTGGCTTTCGCTGCTTTGAAGGGGTCGTTCAAAGGATTTCGTCGAAGGGAGTGATACACGGTGCCGGAGGGTCTAGGCGCTTAGACCCTACACCGATATAGGTCCTTGTCCTCTGTAGGGAATATAGCGCAGGTCGCTCAAATCTCCAGCGCCCAGCGAATGAAGCCCCTTGGCCTCATTGTTGCGCAGTCTGACTGTTGTGAGCTGAATAGCTCAGCGTCCAGGCTTTCGGGTTTATACGCTTTCGCGCTTCTTGGGATAGGGATTCAAGCTTAAGGGTTTCTTTGCATCTCCATCTCTGCTTGTGCATAAGCATATCTCTCTCCTCATGCATATTGATGTATTGCTAATATGTTGTACTTCTGCTTTCCTGCCGGGCCATCCACCTACCTAGCTGGCTGGCTACATACCTGCCTTCTCCTCACTCTTTGCCTTCAGGCGGCTTTCTAAATGGGCTTCATCGAACAAGTTTTGTGATTCCGTGAACTGCTTGCCTTTCCGCAGAAAAAAAACGCGTCGTATACATGTGCGATTGTATAGTTTAGTTACAGGGGAGCTGTCGAGCTTAGTGCCAGCTTCAGTGTTTTGCCTGTTCAGGGCCTTTAGGCTGAGAGTTTCAGAGTGGCATCACTCCCGACCTGCGCCAACCGCCCAAAAGTCCGGTGATCCCACCACCATCCGACTCTCCAGCAAGCGCAATCGAGGAGCGTTCGCGGAGTTCACACTGTGCAGGCTGGGGTCCTTAGGGTTGCTTTAAAAATATCAATATGCAACACTATATAACGGCGCCCACAGTACCACATAACTTCAGATGTCGAGCAACGAAAGCAGCACGGTTTGGTTTGAGCCTGAACAACGCGGTCGCCATATGTCAGCTTCAACACCAGAATTTTGAATCCACGATACTGCCAGATGAGAAGTGAGCAGGGTTAGGATCTCGGATAGGTTTAGTTGCACAGTTGCGCACTTTGGAATCGAGATCAGCCTTGATTATGCACAGTTGAATACACTGTTTGCTATGGAAACCAGCCCGGAAGCCCCCCGAGCGGAAATCTTGCTGGAAAGCTGCCCACCCTGAAGAGCAAAGTGGTTTGAAATTTCTGCGCATCCTGGTTCGGGCAACAAGGTTTAGGGCTGATAGGGTTGGGCTCGAGCTTTAAGGGTCTAAGCTCTGGGACTCTGGGATGTGGAGTTTGGGGTAACAAGGCCTGATCCCTGCGCCCGAGTAGCTGCTCCACGGATTGATTGCTTGACTACACTGCAAATCTTACTTTCAATTTCACCCAAGATCAACCACTGCTGTCAGCCTCAGACCGAAAACCCCAAGCCTGACACTGACACCCTGAAGAATCATAATAATAGGAATAATAGAAAGAAAAGCAATAATTGTAGTAATAGTGATAATAGTAACCGTAGTAACCATTCCTGAAACCTATATAGGAAAAGTCCCAAGCCTCAAGCCCTGCAACATCCAAAACCTAAGGCCAAAAGGCCGAAAACATAAGCCTTAAGCAGAGCGCTGCAAGGCCCCCCTTGGACTAAGCCCAAGAAGCTAGAAGCCCAAGACCGATGCCTTCATCTCTGAAGCTGCCCCTGAAACCCCAAAGTTGCATAGAAACCGACAGAAGGCGACGGAAAAATCGAAGAGCCTAGTGTTCATTGGAGTTTAGGGTTTCAGGATTTGGGCTTCCGGGGCTGGAGGTTTAGGATGTAAAGTTTGGGGTTCAGAGTTTAGGGAGAACGACGGGTCTAGGATGTAAGATGTAAAGTTTGGGGTTCGGAGTTTTGGGAGAACGATGGGTCTGGGATGTAAGCTGTAAGGTTTGGGGGTTCAGGGGTTAAGGAGCAATAAGGATTGGAGATTTGCTGCTTAAGCTTAAGGTTTGGGGTTTACGATCTGGTCTTTGACATGTACTGCCTGCCAGCCTGCCCTTTGGAGCGGCTTGGTCTAGACCTCTCCGAAGCAAAAACGACGACAAGAGCAGCCGACACACATCTACGGCCAAAAGCCGATTGAGGTTGAAGTTGTCGGATTTCGGGGCGAGGTGAAAGGCTATGGGGTTTGCCCCTAAACCCTGAAACCCTTGAGCCGTATACCTCAAAGAAAGTTCCAAACCGGATGCTGCAGAGGTTGCGTCCGCCAACTCCACGTCGGGACAGTCGCATACTCTCGTCTTAGGAGCCAATGGCGAGGTCGGGAAGGGCGGGGGGGGGGGGGGGGGNNGGGGGGGGGGGGAGGGCTACGGTAACGTTTCAGAGGGTTATAGAGGCTTCTGTGCGCAGTGCGGGGCTCAAGACATTTAGGGTTGCGGATTCTTGTCCAGGTTCAAGGTGCTTGGGGCTGATGTCTTTTTTGGATTTCGGCTGAATAGGTTTACGGTTTGTGAGGCACAGAGTAAATAAACAGGACTCACAGGGCCGTTTCTGTTGTCTGAAACGAATTAAAGGGAAATTAGGTGTGGAAAAACCGATAGCTGGCAATAAGACGCCTGAAGGCCTTTAGGATTCCCACTCTCAGAGCTAGGGGCGCCATGTCACACTCTGGTTATGTTGGGCTTTAGAGTCCAGGGCATGGGAATTTCTGCAAAAAGTGGGAGCCGACGACGAAAGATGAATGCTGGGATCCCTCTTCTGATGTATCGCAAAGAGCCCACAAAGAAAGCCTCTCCACCCGACTGCATACCCAAAAGGCCGACAAAACCTTGACAGAGCTCTCCTGCTTCGGAATACACTCCTCAACCTACCCAGCATTCCCCTTACCCGACACCTCAAGCTCTGGAGGAAAGCCTGCAAATCCGAACTTAAGCACGACAAGCTCTCCGAAACCCTGCGAACCTTTCGCAGCCCTAATCCGAAATGCTACGCCCGACAGCTAGGCCGTAAACCCCAACCTCCCTTTTCACCCCCAACCTCAAAAGCCCGCCGACCAAAAACCCAAGTCCTAAACCCCAAACCC
>CAJNJA010010086.1:4312-40778 GCA_905231915.1 Symbiodinium necroappetens
GGATCTCGGCTGGAGCTTGCGAGTAGTGTCAGTCAGCCTCTCCCCCCTTCGCGTGCTTCTCACATGTTTTTCTGCAGCAGGGGTATCAAAGCTGTGTACTGGACACTCATCTTAGTGTCGAATCTGAAGCTCTGGCCGGACGGGTCCCAAGTCCTGTCCTTCCCTGACATGCCTTCACATATCACGACTATGGAGCAGGGAAGAGATCCGAGGGTTGGGTTCAGTACCACCACGAACCCGGGAGCCTTCACGGCGAAATTTTCTGGAAAGGGCGGTAACACTGCTGCTCCCTGGAACAATAGTCGCAAGCGAGCCTTCAGACGGGCTCGCCGTCGGACGGAACAAGCAGGCGGCACCGTATACAGAGGCCGCTGGAGAAGTGCTGCGGAATTGGGCACAGCACGCACCGTACCGGACACCTCCTCAACCCCCAGCAGAGTTTCTACTCAGCAGCCACGATGGTATGCCAGACTTCGCGCCATGACATACAACGTCGGAGGGGTTTGCCCCACCTCATATGACGTCTTTTGCTGCTGGCTCAACAAACAACAAGATCTGGACATCATTTTCGTACAAGAGCTTCATTGGGGCTGTGGCTCCACAGACAACAGATGGCGTATTGGCTCCTGGACTGCCCTGATCAGTCCTGATCCAGGCAGCCGGTACGCAGGCGTCGGCGTCTTTGTCCACGAGCGTGTTGCTTCTGAGGACAGCATCGGCTACAACCCGATTATTCCTGGGCGTTTATTACACGTAAGATGTGAGGGCCCCCGTACAGATTTGGACTTGCTTGTGGGCTATCAATGGGTCTGGCAGGCCAGGAACAGAGACGACATTCAGCGCAAGCGTTGTCAATTCTGGACGAAGTTAAGCAGCTTGCTTCACACTTTGCCAGCGCGCAACTTGCTCCTTTTTGGTATGGACCTGAACAGCCGCATCCGTAGTCTTCCTGGGCTCATAGGCCGTGGCATCTTGGCTGGTAGCCAGGGGCAGGATACTGAGCTGGAAGCCGTCCTGGAAACGCACAACTTGGTGCTGCTGAACACGTGGGGTCGTGCAAGCACCAGCAAGTGCCACACGTTTCAAAATGGTGAGGTGTTTTCACAGCTGGATTTTCTTGGCACTCGGCGGCTCACAGTCGATGCTGAAGCGAAGCAAGCAGCACCGGCCTCTATGTGTCTTGTCCCTTGGCGGAATGGGCCCAAACATAGACCGGTCTTTGGGAGTGTTAAATGGATTGCGGGTTGGGCTTGTGCGAAGCGTAGGCCAGTTCAACGCCGTTTTTCTTTGTCTGATATGAAACATCATATTCAACATAGCACCTCCCTCGCTGCACAGCTTAAAGATGAGGTTGAAGCCGTGATCTGTAGGCATACACAGTCTGTTGATCCTGCCTCTTTGAATGCTGAGATAGTTACTATTTGTCAACGACTTTTTCCCAAGAAGCCCACAGTACGTCTGCGCCCGGGCCAGAGCCCTGCCGTGTTGCAACGCATCCAGGCAATGTGGCAGGCTTATGAGAGTCTGCGCGCACAGGGAAACCTCCAGCGTGGGCGTGAAGCTTTTGCCCGCCAGCATCAGTTTCAGCAGCGCAGCTATGAGCTACGCAAATTAAGTCGACAAGCGCGTAAAGACTGGCTAGTGCGCATGCTTCAGGAAGCGGAGCAGGCCGCGGCTGAGCACAATCTTGGCGAAGTCTATCGTGTCATCAATCAGATTGCCCCACGTAGTCGTAGAGAGCCTGTCCGCATACGGACTGCATCAGGCAATCTGCAGACTAAACAGCAAGAGTATCATGACATATATCAGTACTTCAGCACTGCCTTTGGTGGCTCAGCCCCTGCATCGATCACCAGTTGTGTTGCTTGTCTGCAGCCCACTCAGGAGGAAGTTGAGCTTGCTGTTGCCTCGTTGAAGGGTGGTAAAGCGGTTCCTAAAACCAGCATGCCTGCTGATGTTTGGAAACTCACGAAATCTACTATGAGTGAGCATTTTACCCAGATACCAGATACTTCACACTTGCCAACATCAGAAGCTTCAACTTCCGGCAGAGATTGCTGACTGTGAATTGTCTTTGCTGCCCAAGCCCGGAAAGGTCTCGCGTAGACCCCAGGACCTCAGGCCGTTAGGTCTTCAGGACCCCAGTGCAAAGGTATATGCCATCATTTTGCGGAATCGACTGCTTGAGGTTGTGCATCAGAGACTCCTTCTTAGTACGCAATATGCTTACTGTCCTGGTAAGTCAATTGACCAGGCCATTAGCCGGGTTGCGCAGCATTGCTATCTTGTCAGGGAGAGAGTCAAGACTGGCGTTTTGAGCGTGCATCAGCGTCGAAGTGGCTGCACGGAAAGCACCTGCTATGGAGGAATAATGATCAGCCTAGACCTCAGTCGAGCATTCGACTGTCTAACCCGTCAGGCACTTGCCTCAGCCCTTGCCAGTGCCCATGTGCCCCCCGACCTCTCCCAAGCCATCATTGACATCCACAATCAATGCCGATATAAGGTAGCGCACCATCGGTATGAGGGTAGATTTGATATGAGGGTGGGTGTTAGGCAGGCTCATAGAACGTGTGGCTGCGAGAACGTCGGAGGAATGGGCACGGGAGTTCTTCACTGCCTTTGCAGACGATAAACACCTTGCCTGGCGCATAGAGCGGGTAGAAGACCTTGAGTTTGTTTGCAGATGCGTGCGGATCACATTCGAGCTGCTTGAGCAAGACGGCGTGCGTGTTAATCCTGCCAAATCGAAGCTTGTAATGGCCCTTCGAGGCAGTGCAGCCAAGCGCTGGATCCGCAAGCACAGCGCGCGTGTGCAGAATGAACTGCACATCGACCTTGGCGCACCACAGCGTCCACTTCGGGTCCCCAAAGTTGCTTCCATGGTGTATCTAGGAGTAGTGGCATCGTATCAAGGGTATGAGATGCAAACTGCTAAGCACCGCCTGCAAGCTGCTGCGAGCAATAGACATCGCCTCCTAAAAGCCCTGAACAACAGGGTGCTCACCATTCATGAACGGGTCCGGTTGTAGTTGTATGTTGCCTGTGTTCGCAGCTCACTCCTGTACGGAGTCCATGCTACCGGGCAGACCACTGCCACTATTCGAATGCTGGATGCGTATGATGCCAGGGCTCTACGTGCCATTTCGAGGTCGCCGGCGCACATCACTAAGAAAAGCACAGCGGACCTTAGACTTAGGCTTAAGGTTGACTCCCCCCTTCAGGTTATAGAACGCCTACTTCAATCCCGCAGTGCCGTTCCTGATGCCAGTGCTGGCGCTTGGTTTGAGCAACAGCTCGCCAAACTGCAGACTCTGCGCAGCAACACGCAGCATGATGCTGCTGTGCACTTTTCGGAAGCTGGCCTTCCTGGCGTTCCATGTCCTGAGTGCGGCATAGTTTTTCTCAATCATCGAGTTCTTCTTTCCCACCGCTCAAGATGGCATGCATACACCAAGACCTCCCGTCCCAAAATCGTGCCCGAGCAGTCACTAAAGCACTCAGTAGACGGCATGCCACAGTGCCAACATTGCGGCAGAAAATTCCAGCGCTTTGAAGGCTTCAAGAAGCATCTTCATGGCTCCTGCCCCGTTCTTTTTCCGCCAACTCTGCAATCCGAGCGCACAGAGCCTACCGCTGCTGGGGGTGTGCAGGTAGCCCCTCAGCAGGAGGAGTCGCTAGGTCCGACTCCTCAGGTAGGCTCTAAGGCGGGCCCAGTAGTTCTTTTTGAGGATACTGCTTTCCGGAATGCTCTGCGGAACGGCTGGAAGACTGTGCTGCACAATGTAAAATTCCGAGAGGTCTTAGGCACGCATTGTGTCTTCTGTGGTCAGTGGGCAGCTGCAAGTGGCATGAAGCAACACATCTGGCTTGCACATTCGCATATTCATGACTTGCACCAGCGAGCAGCCTCCAGATGCACTTCCCTTGGATTGGCTGCAGAGACTCCCTGTAAATACTGCCGTACTCCCCACAAGCAGCCGCGGCGGCACCTGACCTGCTGCTCAGCTGTTTACCAAGCATCCCTTGCACATCTCTGTCTTGAGTCCTCCATACCGGAGTGCACCCCTACATCTGAGGCGCACCATGGACGTGGACGAGGGCCAGAGGGCAGCGATTGCTGGCAGAGGCGAGGGAGATCTTTGGCGGGGGAGCTCCGTCAGAGGCGAATCCAGCCGGAGCTGCGGTGCCGGCAACAACAGCAGAGCCGGAGGGGAATCAGGCGAAGGATTGGAAGAATTGGGGACAGGACCAAGACAGTCGAGACCCCAAGTATCCACGGAAGGAGCACAAGGGAGGCTGGGGAGGAAAGGGATCCTGGCCTTCCTGGGGCTAGGCAAAGAGAAAGGACCCCTCGGGAGAGAAGGAGGAAGCTCCCCCGCTGGATCCGGCGACCCAGTATCTCATCCAGGCTATGACGAAGCTCACTTTGAGACACGAAAGCGAGCTGTCGCTCCTGAGACAGGAGACATCCTGTTCATCGACACGGCCCCCTACTCGCGTCTGGACTCCCTCAAGCTGGCTGCCACCAAGTGGCAGGAACTCTACGTGGCCAACAAAGTGACCTGCTCCCTTCGCCTGGCACTCATGTTGAGATTGATTCAGACGCTCCGGGCAAAGTTGGAAGAGCTCCTTCGCGACGACGCTCTTCTCCAACGCTACAAGAACTGTGGATGGATCAGCGACGGAGCCAATGCCTTCACGCCGATGTGGCATTACTTCGAATGGAATCCCAAAGAGAAGAGGGAATTCCAGGCCTCGACGCCACCCCTCTCCCACTCGATCATCATGGCGACCCTGGACGAGATGGAACAGGCCCTACCGGAGTACGGCGTCCTCCTCAAGTTCAAGTCGACCAAGCCCATCACGGACGACATTCCGCAGGATGTTCTACCGTTTCTGATAACGGTGGGACTCAGGAGCGAGAATGCTCACAAAGTCTTCCAAGGACTTCGCCACCTTTCGGGCAATGCTGTGATGAAAGTCTTGGGCGGACGTCTTCGCCCCGAACGGGGACAGCGACAGCCGCTGGCCAAACAGGTCGGGGATGCCTACAAGGGGACCAGCTACTGCGAGTGGAACCGCTCGCAGACGTGGGAGAAGAAGTAGCTAGCCCAGGTCGGCTAGCTACTGTCGCACTTAGGGAAGTGCGACGATGGCTGAGCCCTGCTCTCAGTCTGCCGCAAGCGCGACTCCGCAATCCAAACAATGCCTGCTACCTGAGTCATGAGCGCTCAGCCGCATGCTGCCTACGGCTCTTCCAAGGTGGGTATGCCACTGATTGGTAATAAAGGTAGTCCCTACTTGCCCTTTTGTGTGCACGTGGCGAAATATTACACATCAGCATGATGCAGGTCAGTTCCTGCAACATGTTTTTGCAGCTTGCCAGGCCGCAAGCCTACCACGGCACGTGGGAGTCTAGGCTTCCTAATCCCCACACTATTGCAGACTCAGGTTATCTTTCCGCGCCTGTGCGACTCCACTTGGGAGGCCCAACTTTGCAGTCGCTGATCGCCATGTGGCATCAACAATATGCTGTGCATGCAATCTCTCAGCATAGTGGGCTAATCATGCTTCAGCTGTGTCGCTATGGCAGCTCTGGAACCAAAGACTGCAGCATACTTCCCATTGCGCCAGGTGAAAGGCTCCGCCTGCCAGTTTTTGTGAGTGCCGAGGGCACGCGCGTTAGCGAGGAGACCTTCTGTGTTATTTGGGTTGTATTTCACTTAGGGGAAACCACCAGTAGCGGGCACTACCAAGCCGCCCTTAGCGTCCCTACTACCCCCACCACCCCAGGTGAACATGCTGTTTGGGATTACTATATCTGTAATGATGGTAAAACCCCGCGTAAGGCCCGTAAGACCGACCACTCAGTCATAGATGCCAATGCCTATCTGGTTGGTCTTCTTCGCTGCGACTAATAGCTGCTCGGCGCTGGCATACGTGCCACGCTGAGCCTGAAGGCAGATGGATCTTTCAATCTGAGTCACTGCCTTTTGCACAGATGCCGAAGCGTTACTCTGTGCCTGTTCCAGTGTCTAGAAACAGAGCTTCCGAATGGTTTCCTTCTGCATTCTCGGATGATGAGGGTGCAAGCCTTGTCAGTGAGTGCAGCGACCCGGTAGTGCCATGTGCAATGTGTGCCCGCTCGTAGCGTGGCTCAGCTGGACAGACAGGTTGTCCCCTCATTCATTCTGCCATCCGATTGTTGCCACTGCCTCAGTCAAGCTGTTCTAGCTTAAGCTCCCCAATGCACCTAGTAAGTAGTAAGTTTAGTCCCACCTGGCCCACCTCACGAGTCGTCTTCCCCCAAAGGGGGATGCTGCACCATGGTTGCTGAATGCCCATGCCCGGGCGATGTCTATGTTCACTCCCTGGAGTGCTATCTGCTGCTCTCTTGCCTTGCTTCTTTGCTGCGTAACAGCACTGGGCGGGTATTGCCGCCCGCGTACAGCATGCTATCGCGCAATGATATCATACAAGCTGCAAGAGACTGGCTGCCTGATCTGGAGTGCTATGATTGCTTCTTGCAGTACTCCATGGTTCTCAGCGCGGCGTTGCCTCCATATGCCTCGCCCGCAACACCAGCGCCGATACCATGCGCAGCGCAGCATGTTGGATCAGCTGAAACGATTGCACAGCAAATCTTGCATCAAGGCAGCTGCTCCTTGTGGGAGGCGGTACGACAGGTTGCTTGCGAGCTTCCTTTTGAGCTGCCTAGACATCGGAGTGTTACCTCATCCAGGGCTCGCAGTTTCACGATTGGTATTTATGGGCGACAACAGCTGGTTGGAATCTGTAAGGAGACCCTCCCATTCAGCAATGTTTGTCGTTTATTAAACTCCTTCGTTTTGCATCTTTGTTCGGGTTTAACATGGACCACAATTGCCATACATTTGGACTATGATTCTCCTGTGCATCTGGATGTAGCTAATGGACCAGAGCCGAACTTGGTTGTACTGCTCAGCACCACCGAACAGGGAGGCCTGTGGATACAAGACGAAGGGGGTTCGCACTACATGGAAGATGGTGACAAAATTTTGCGAGGCCGAATTTATAGTTTGCAAGATCAATATCTTGTTTTTCCGGCGCACCAAAGACGACATGCAACACAAGCCTGGGGACACTACAATCGTTTCACGCTGGTGGCGTACACTGTTCGCAATTGGAGGCAGCTCGCGGAACCTATGCAGCGCACCCTGCACAACTTGGGATTCATGCTGCCAGCTCGGCCCGAGATGGCAGCTGCAACTCTGCAATTGCTGTCCCCAACTGCTATGTGAACACTGGCGAGATATGTGCTGAATTGAACTCTCTCAGACTATTCGCACACGCGTTATGTATTTGTACAGTGGGAGAGTTCTGGGTACAGATCAGTGCATGAGGTTTCATTTTCATTCATCCTTTTTCTTACATCTGTCTGCCCATTTGCTGACTTAGGCCCTAGCGATGGCAGCGACGGTGAGCTCGTCCTCCACAGGTCTGGAGGCGGGCGATGGTGGTGGTGGCAATGGCGAACCATCCCTAGGTCGGGATGGTCGGACCATTGCGTACAAAACCTGTATGGAGCCGGGATGCCGCCGTCAGTTTGTGAAAAGCCGACACAGACATTGCTGCTCACTTTGTACGCGCGATGCTCATACATCGAAGTGTGACAAGCTGCAAAAGGCTCTGCAGCGAGGCAAGGTCAGCACCTGTGCTACGCATGGATGCTGGCGCTGGGCAAGTCATGGCTATCTTTACTGCTGTTCGGATTGCAAGCATGGGCACGGTCGTTTCCACAGCCATGCCCATGCTTCGATAGGCAGAAATGGGCTGTGGCAGTACTCGCTACATCAGCAGCCAATGCAAATGCCACTGCAGCACCTTCGAATGAGCCAGCTCCATCCGATTCTACTTTGAGGGAGACTGAACAGGCTGAACAGCAGACGAGTCAAGCTGATCGAAAGTCTTTGTCGTCCAAGGATGTTGAGGTTATCGATCTGGAAGCTATGGACTAGACAGTAGAGTAGTGTTTTTCGAAAGGATCCACGTAATCAACATGGAGCTGCCGCAGAGCGGCCGGATCAACGATCTGTCCTGCCCATCGTCAAGCACAGGCATTCCGTGCGACGCTGCTGAATGAATACTACTACTACTACTACTACTACTGCCACCACCACGACCACGAATGTGGCGGGAGTGTAATTCGTATTGCGAATATACTGGATGATTACCAGCCAACTCCCAACGGATGAGTATTTCCAAATTTGAAAGGAGACTGGCTCCATTGTTTGTGGGTTACTTGCGGCAAAGCTGGTGCAACAACAACAGTGCGTGTTATGACGTATAGGCAGAGCCTGCAGAAGACTCGGAGCATAACCCTGTCCAGAATGGGAGTCCTGGGGATTCTGCTCCACGACATGCGGAGTGGGGCAGCGCACGCGCAGTTGTGAACTCAGTTTTCAATCGCAGGTTCCTCGGTTCCTCTTGTGCTGGTCATGGATGTATTCAATCAAGACTGCTGGATGAGCGTGGCTACGATGCTATCTCTGTGTGTGTGTGTGTGTGGGTGTCTCTTCTGTTGCGAGGCCGACAGATTGTTGGCTTGCGTGGTGTTGATGGACATGGCTGTTACGAAGCACTCGGAGAGGTTCAGGTGGCATATCCGCGGTCATGGAGTCAGAGCTTTTTGCGGAAGCCGGGCCGCGGCCAGGCCTGCTCCAGCCAGGTGGAATGTGCTGAGAGGGACTGTGCCGCAAGCTCAGCCTGGGCAGCCTGGGCGCATCTGGGCGCTGGTCGCGCACGCGATGCAGCGCCAGGTATGGGGTGAATGGGCTGCCTGGAGCTACTGCTCGCGTTCCTGCGCCAGGATCTCAGAGGTGAGCGCGATGATGGGAAACTGAGAGTGAACTGCTGAGGATGGTGGCATTCGGTCTCGAAAGCGGCACATCCTCAAAGCCCAGGCCTTACTACACATGTGATACAGGAAAGCTCTTGGTTTGCACCAGTGCTTTCAAACTGTGCGAAGCATAGCGGCTCAGCGATGGAGTTGGTGCCCACTTGTTTCTGTGCTCCAATCCAAGTGCTGTGTATGTGGCAAGAGAAGTGCACTCTCGGGCAGAGTCAAGTTTGGCGATCCTTCGCTTCTGCGAGGTCCTCCAGGTCTCTGTTTGATTTCATTGTTTTATCTCAGAGTTTCTCACCTGTTCAGAAGCTTTAAAGCAAGCGACTCTGCGAGCATGCCGACGATGCTCAAGCGACCGCCTTGCGACAGAATTGGGCATCCCGGACGACGCAAACCAGCACGACAAAGGCTTAATTAGGCTTTTCGCACGAAGACTGCGATCATTGATCTCTTAAACATGTTTCCACTCCTACCTCGTTCTGCTATGCCCATGGGTTCAGCAAGAATTGGACGAATAAAGTCTTAGACTCACAGATACTTTCGGGCATTTTGCTTCTTCTGCTTCCATAGTGCACTTGCTTGCACAGGGTGCACTTGCACTTGATTTGCGGGCGCTATTGCCGAGCGTGTTGCCCAGTGCTCAGCAGATTCCCGAGCGGCCCGAGCCTCCTTCAGCTCCCAATGTGGTCACTGAAATGCTCGCCTTCGGCGAGCCAGCATGAAGTGTTTGGATTTCCACAGCTGAGAATCAGAAACCTTTTTTTTGCTCCTGGGAAGCTTTATGCATGGACTTCCTAAACCGCGGCACAGAGCAAAAAGAACAAACTTTCCTCTGACAACAGCAATATTTTTCTCGCTCGTCCTGAACTCCACATGGAATCCAAATGCGCATGTTTTGGCCCGAAGGAAAAACAACCTCCTCCGGACCCCACCCGGGAACACCCTCTCCAGCCCTTAATCTTTAAGTGTGCCTGACATGTTGCCGACTTCGGTCCACCTCGGCAGGCCTGGCCGATGGACAGCAGAGAGAGCAGCCCAATGCAAGTTAGTGAAAACGTAACTCCCAGGAGTTCCAACATCGAACCAGCTAGAGTCAGCTAGAGATCTGAATTCTTCAGCATAGTGATTGAAGAACGGGACACGTAAATACATCTGGACAGTTCGGTCAACACCTGGGACAGACCGTAATAAGATCTCGTCGTTTTTTGCAGCGCAGTGTCCTTGCAGCTCAGGTTCCTTCGAAACACGGAAGGCAGGCTGTAGTTGCTGAAAGGTCTTTTGCGTTGTCGTGCTCTTTCAGCTTTTCCAAGGCAATGTGATGCTGAAATCAAAGAGACCATCGAGCCCTGCAACACCCACACGTCGCCTACTCTGTCGATAGTGTCCTGCAGCTCAAGACGTTGCAATTTTCTGAGGTGCAGTGCGCCAGACTGCACAGATGGATACTGGAGCCACTGGTCAGCCTGTGCCTGAACTTGGGTGTACTGCTTGGCTGAGTGAGACGCATTGCAGACTTTCATTGCGAAAGATGTGGTCACCAGAGTGCGCTCTGCAGCATATTGCTTCGGAATCTTCCGGAGGCCTTCAGCTTGATAGGCCACAAAACGACTGGTAGTCAGAGACCAGGGAGGGAAGGATTCGTAAATGAAGCAGTGTGTGGCGTGATAGGATTCTCACATATTCTCGCCCCCAAACCTCGTGACAAGGACTGGTCGCCATGTTCCGTCTCCTGTGACAGAGGAACAACTTTCCGAACGTGCGATCCTGATTGTGGAATGCCAAAAGACCTCCGAACGTAGTGCGTGGTCCCTATGACGTGAGGCGACAAGTGGCCAAATCTGCAAGTGAATGCGGCACCAGCCTCAGGCAGGTCTTCGGGCGTGTGGAAAGACAGTCTGTCTGCCAGAGGCGACTTCCCAGCGGGCTTGAGCACCGAAACACGAATCTGTGAAGTTTCTACCGCTTGCGTCGCGCCCTCGAACCTTGCTCCACATCTGGAATGAGTGCAAGTGTGCGCAGTTTGTGAGGTTCCGAACCGTGACTGCGTTTTTGGACAGTCGCTTGGATCAGTCTTTAGTGCAAGGTGTATAGTGCTGCAATTACCCGCTCTCTCTGTCCGCAAGCGACGCAGCCAGCAGCATCCGCAGCCCCGCTTGGAGCTGAGATGGAGCGCCTGGGGTCCTTGCAGCGATCACTGCGATGGCCCTGAGCTTGGACAAAAGACAACAGCAGTTACATGTACTGCTTTCTGACATGGAGCACCTGCGCACCCCGTCTTTTCAGCCAGGAAGGGTTTGACACTCCGAATCCCAGTGCAATTCCATGAATTCATGCAGCTGTTTGCGATGCCAATGCACTGTCCAGTCATGTATTTATGCTGCCAAGCTGTCTAGATTCGGTTTCAAAAGCTTTCAGTGCTTTCACGCCCGAACAGCTTCTGGAAGTGAAGGTATGCAAGAACGAGCTCGGTCCGCACGGCGCTTAGTCTGTTGCGCTGGATAGTGGAATGTTTAAGGCTGCTGATTATCGGAGACAAACGAGGTGAAACACTTTGGTTTGGGACATGGCAGTTGGTGCACCGGTGCAACGAAAGAGAGTCGAACTCAGTGTCAGGACAGTTGACGAGCGGGAGTCCGCAAGGGCTGGACATCTGAAGGTTTTTGCAGTGTTTTTGCTGATTCAGGCTGCGTCCGTGCAATCCCAAGTTTGGCCACCATCCGCCACCCGTCCACGGGCATGTTTTGACGTGTCGACATATGCGTGCATAACAGGTTCGCATCCGATTCTATTGAAAGAATGCCATGCAGGGCTGTCGAAAGGATCATCCTGTTGATTGCGTCGTTGGCCAGCATTGCTCCAAGTCTTCGTGCCATCGCATGAAACAGTTGTAAAGAGGAAAGTGTGGAATTGACCAAGGTGGGCGCACTGGAGCAGGCGACACTTCTCGAGTCATGCAACGCAGCAGGCCCTCACGTGCACTTCAGGTGCACGGCAGTTTGTGATGGAGGCGTGCAGAGGCGCACTCGCGTGGTTGTGCAACGTCGCGCCCTCGGATGCCCTCGGGTCTGGCAGAAGGCGCAGAGGCAGAAGATGGCAGAAGCCTCAGACACGGGCCCGGACAGGCGCATCTCACGGAGGGCGTGGGTGCTTGGCGGCCCTCTCGGAAGTCCACGAGTGCGTGGCCACCCCAATAAATCCAACTAAGCCCTCAGCCTTCTCAGTGTTGTGCAGTCGTGCTGAGAATCGCCACCTCTGCAGCGGTGGAAACTTGCCTGTCGATTGTGAAGTTGGGCAATGGCAAGAGTGGGGCTTGTGCGACGAGCTTAGAGCACATCTGCATGGTTGTGCATGAAACCATTAAACAATGCAGCAGGGTTTGCTTGAGGTAGCAAATGTGATGGAGAAAGATCTCGCTTTCGGACAATCCTGCGTCGCACCCTCAAGTCGACATCTGTGCTGGCTTTCCAGAACGTAAGTTGGTGTCCTGAATTTACACGACCATATTGCTGGAGCAACCGTCTGGATGTCACTGGGCTTGGAAATCCGGTGGCACTGGTCACGCTCGAACCAGGCCGACTTTCGACGCTGGGCGAAACACCCGGCCGACCCTTGAGAACGCAGAGAGTGCGGCTCAGGTAGAATAGTGAACAGGGCCGAACAGGGCATGAAACTCGACGACGGCTACTGCTCACCATGAGAAGAAGAGACGCCAACATGGTAGCTACGAGGAGGGAAGTGGTCCGCGATGCTGGGAATGTCTTCTGCTGAACGCGACAGCGGCAGGCAGATTGAGCAGCAGCGTCAGATGCGAATTGGCCTGGATGGGTTTGGCCGTGAGATCAAGTAAGATGAGACACGCTGAGCGGCGGAGAGTAAGCGAAGCACATGATAGCTGTAGACACGTGCTAGGAATCTCAAGGCTGACAATGCATTGGATGTCAGACTCAGGGGAAAGGAAATCGGGGGTGGAGACCTGAGGCACAAGAAAAGGGGGGGGGGCATGAGATGCTTGCTGAAGTCACTGACTATGTTTAGGGCATCATCGCCGGCTGCTACTTCACAAGCAAACGATTGGAGACAGCCGACGCCACTTTGGACCACTGGCAGGATATGCTTCCAATGGGGGCAGGCCGTGTGACCACATGGCTGTTCGCGAGGCTCAGCTCGGTTGAACAAGTCTTTACAAGACGTTGCAAAGCTGTAAGAGGTGGGCAAATGTCCCAGGTCCTGCAGCAGCTGCTTGGCGGTGATTGGCTGTGTCTTGACATAGTGGCGCGTTGCCCACGACGCTCAGGCAACTTGTACTGCACGTGGGCAGGCTGGCAGGACGATGCAACTTAGACCAAAGCGTTAAAGGGTTCGTTTAACTGTTCGGCACTGACTCTTCGGCACTGACGGACTGGCTCCACTTTGCTTTCAAAACGGTTTCATTGGCTGCGACTTCCACGTGCTGTGGTGCCTCGCCACAGGACTGGGGCGACTGCAGCAAAACATGTGGAAGAGGTGGGTGCGTCAGTCCATGTTGCTCTAGAGTAGTTAGAACCGTCGGAACGATGCTGAGTCTGCTTGCGGGTTTGAGGAGGCAAGCGGCGCCGCCGCAGATACTTGCATCTGTCGCATGACGCTGGCGCAGAGCTCTTGCATTGGTCTTGGTCAACGACAGCGAAAGCAAACACAGGGCGGTGTTTGACATCCTCCCAAGGCCTGGAGGTCCGGGTGCCCCTGGCCAAGGCGCTTTAGACGAAGAATCTGCAAGAAACTCAACTAGAGCCGAAGTCGAACGAGCACGCCGTGAGGTGGAATCCCACCAGGACCTGGGGTGTCGAATGGAGGATATCCGACTCTTCAGGACCCATCCGCTGGATTCGCACAGCCGATTCTGAGCAGCTTGGGCCCTTTCTCCGAGGCTTCGCATATGGCTCTGCGTGGAAGACCTGAGTTCCGAGTGCAGGAGCAGCTAGAACCTACGACCACGAGACAAGCCGCCCCCGCCTTCGTGACCGTGCCGCCCATGGTGCACCCGAAGGCAAGGATAGAAAGCAGCTCCGGTCGAGTTGGCAAAGTAGAGTTGTATGCTTGTTTCAAGGAAGGCTCAGGCAAAGTGGCCAACAGGAAGCTATATCTTTGAGTGTTGATCGGCGCTCATTCTCCCTCCCTGTATCTGCGTGCGGCATGAAGTTAAAGGCAGTCACTAGTTTTTTCGCTCTTGTTGTCAAGACAGCTTACTGGTGAAATGCAGGAAATGCAATGCTGCAAGGTGGAGTCTGTGGAGATGCAATCAGCTGTTATGCTGCTAGTTCGCAGGTCTCCCCGCTGGCGCCAGTGCCAGCTTTGCCTGGCTTGACGGTCCATGCGGTCCATTGCTTACACGCTGCGTCAGTGTCGTCCGTGGTAGGGAGCTTTGCTTCTGCCATTGCACAATGATCAGATCTCCGGGGAATATGAAGTCATGGTCCAGAGATCGCAGGACGTGGCAAGCGTATATTGCTGCCAAAATGAATGCGAGCGGCAATGAGTCTGCTGTGCGGATCCGTGTGGCGCATCAGGAGCTGGAATCGACTCACATGAAGGATCTTCTGCTCTCTTTCGTTGGTGGCTTTATGAGCCGGGGCCTTGAAGCAGCAAGGAGTCGTCACAGTCGTCTTCAATTCGAGGCATTAGCTTCCTGATAGCCGCGTCCGGAATGGCCAAGTCCTAAGTTGCACGCCGCCTCCGGCCGCCTGGGGTCCTGTGCAGTGCTCGCGCTTTTCCAGGCCCGACCCCGGCCGAGGCGGTGCAGCCCTCGGCCGAACCAGTTTCGACTCGACACTGGAGTGGTCAGCTATGACAGATCCTCTTGAACCAGTATTTAGAGTCGGACACATCACAGGAGTGCTTGCTACTGTAGTTTGTGTGAATCGTTCATTGGGTCCAGAGAGAGGAACTAGGTCTAGGTTTTGTTTGACCACATGCACATCTTTAAACAGCCCTTGCGCAATTCAATACTTAAGCACCCGGGTGACTAATCAGGCGATGCGTGCAAACGAGGCGGCACCCAAATCCTTGAACATAATCGTGGGGGAAGACGTCAGGTGAAGCCCCACAAGTCTTTGCAGCCAAGTCAAAGCTTTCTTTGACTCCGGCAGAAAATGTCTACTGCTGACGTCAGCGTGGCCATGTGAGCTCCTGTTTGGAGGGCCAGCGGTTTTGCTTTCAAAGTCGGGTCAGGGCTTGGGGGCCGGCTGCATCGTCTCTATGTGATTAATGCTGGCAGGGCCAACTGCTGAAAAACTCAGCTAGTGGGCTTCGTGAGCATGAGAGAAGACTGTGAGGGCATACAAGTAGCACACACACACACACACTGGCCGAAACGACGATCATGTGCCATGAGCATGTTTACAGTAAAGGTCGCATGTCGTAAACGTCGCGCTCCCGTGCTGTTGCCACCCAGCAGTGCTCGGCAGAGCTTTATTTTGAAGGCCGTACTTCTACACAGTGTGTTGCCTGCAGATAGGGCATTATGAGACGTGTCAAGGAGGGCAAGACCATGAGGCAGTTTCATGTGTTCAGCAATGCTCTCAGCTGCAGGCCGGTCAGTGACGGGGCGATGTCTGCTTAGATTCTACACTCATGACGGGAATTGTGATCTATTGAGAGCTGACAGCACTGCGATAGTGATTCTTGCGAGATTCGACACTCTGACCCAGTTTCACCCAGAGAGCTAGCTTCTGGACTAAGTCGAAAGCTTTGAAAAAGTGCATCGGGCTGAAGCAGATCAACATAAGGATTGCCCGGGCTTGGAAAGCTTAGACCGGCCATTGGGAATCTTTTGTGATCTGAATTGGCGTAGTTGCCCCCAGCCAAAGTGCGCGCAAGGCGCCAATGACGCGACCTGTGCAGTGAGGCAAAGCCAGCGTCAGCTCTAAGCTGCCGTGGGCAGAAAATCCGGAAGAGACGGTGGGGCCGGTTTGTGCTCGCTTCACCATGCAGCTTGGTAGACTGCAAGCCAGTTTTGCCGCTGCCGTTTGCGAGTTCGCAGCACCCAGCCGTCATGCTAGGAGGCTCGATTCATCATGTCAATGCATGCCCGGTGCTCAGCAGCGAGAGTCCAAGGCCCTTCCAAAGCACGGAGTATCGATCAGCCAAAGCCTGTAGCCCTGTAGCGATGTTGCAGCGCCCCTCAGTGTTGTTTCTTTGCGTTTTCTTGGAGAGTTTGTTGGAGCAGACGACGCTGTTGCGCTTTTGCAGACTCTTCGCCCGGGTCCATCACGATCAATCATGATCTCGCTGACATGTACAGAGTCAATTTGGCTCGATGTGGCCGGTTCATGTGGTTGACTTGAAAGTCGTATATGCCAATAGGATCGGAAGGAATGGCGGTTCCGGGTGAGAAGTGGAGATGGTGTGGTAGCACACATGTGTGAGTGGGTGCAAGCAGCAGTCGACTGCCGAAGCATTCGACATATCCGGCTCGACAGCCCAAAAATCTACTTCCTGCTTTGGTTTCGCTTCTCCGGCGCCGCTTCGACAGCCAGCTTCGCCGCTGACTTCGCGGCGGCTGGGCTCGTCGCCAGAGCCTGCGCTGGCAGCCCAGAGCCCATGCATGCTCGGGGTCATTGACGCATATTGACGCTGCCGACTTGAACCTCGCCCACTGGATATCGGGTTCGACTCCTCGTCGCGTCCTTCTTCCTCCCTGATGGCAGCCCTTGTACCTGGCGGTTCTGGCCTTCGTAATGCCCAATCGGGCAGACGACCGGCGGTGCACTTTTTTGTTGTGCAAGACAAGGTGTCTGCAGCCTCTTTGTCGTCCTTCCCGCCGCCGCTGAGGCTCGGGGCGAAGAATCGGGAGTTTGGCGCACACACAAGCGGGACTGCGATGGCCACCGGCTCACCGTCAGACCGTGCCCGTCGGGCCATCGTTCTTTTTCGGCCAGTGTTTCAAACTGCGCCCGACAACTAGCGTGACTTCAGTTCGCTGTGGAAAAGGTTGGAAGCCTGAGAGGGCGGGCCAGCGTTGAGTGTCAAAATCCATCGCTGGCTTCACCCAGACTCACCCAAAGCTTATGGATGCCCTGCCTGCGGCCAGTGACTCGGCATCTCCGGCGCTCCCTGAGAAGACTGGCGGCGGCGTGCATTTCGGGGAGGCCTTTGTTCACCCGTTTGCTCAAACAGAAGAACCGTGCTACCTGAAAGCGTGTCCGCGGCAGGCGATTGATCTACGGGACTGAAATGGCCGACCTGGTGCACCCCTAGCTGCGCCGCTGCGGCAGGAGTCCTTGACAGTAATGTCACGGCGGGTTGTACCCGCCTTCCACAACCACCGATTGGCCGGCTGGAGGTTATCGCCATCGTCCTTCATGGCCTTGTGCGGGGCATGCACCTGCCGTCCGGCCTGGAGCAATGCCGCCATCAAAGTGTTGTAATGTTTGTGCATCACGCTGCATGGGGCTGTAGGTTGCCGCAGAACCCAGAATGGCTGGTCTGTTGCGGTGGCCGCTTGTTCCTGCATCTTGTCTCTGCTTGTCCCCGTTGTCTGTGGTTTGGGTAACCGGGGTGCAGGAGAGGCTGTTTTGCCTTGGCCCCTGCATTGCCGGTTGTGTTTTTTTGTTGCAGGATACCTGCTTATCTATGCTTCCCCAAGTCTGGTGCCAGCTTTACTTTCCTGGTTCACTGAGGATTCTACACTTGCGTACAGCCACGAAGCTCAAGTCTTTTGAGTCCCATCCGGCTCAAGATCCGTGCGAATGGCAGTAGTGTAATGATGAAACGAACTAAACATCAACCAACCGCATCTGGGCATGCGGTGACATGCCGGATTAAGCCGCAACTCTGCAACGTACGAATGCAATACAGGAGTCGGTAATGTGACACAAGTTGACGGAACATCCCAACCCTCGTTGATTTCTGCACAGCCTAAATCACCTCGGTCGGCCATCCCGGCCCACAGCCTGGCCAAAGCATGCCAGGCTCGCCGTCCAAATCTTCTTTCGTTGTGATTTGAGTGATGTAGCCTGGTAGGCCGAATGCCGGCCATAAGCCTCCAGCCAGAGGCTCGTGCCCATGTTAGCTTCTGCCTGAGTACGTTGAGCTGGGCCAGATTGACTTTACAATAGTAAAAAAGTAGTGTGTCGCCGCCCCCGGCACATGGGGTGCCACTGATTACTGGCTTGCGGGCTTAAGCTTTGCATTCCTGTTAGCCGAAAACCACAGACAGGCTTGCATACTTCACGAGATGTATGCCCATATCTTGTCTACATTCATCCACCATCGCTGTTGCCACTGGCCTTTGGGAGCATTCTATAAGATCTATAATCTATAAGAAGGAGCACGTTGAAGCGGCCACCCAGACAAATCGAATCCCTACCCGAATGAAAAGGTTCGCTCGTCCCAAGAAATTTCATGGAAACAGCAGATTTGAATTTGCGCTGCATTGCGCACGGAGGAGCTGCTGGTTTGGAGACGCGAGAACTCTCAAGGGACCCTACTGGTTCACTCAGCCGCCTGGCCTTGCAGAGTTTTTCAATTGGCCTCCCAGGGCAAGTCGGGGATTCAGCAGTTTTTAACATGTGCTGGTGGCGACCCGTGTCAACACTGCAGGCGGCAGTCTTCACATCGTTCCAAAGTGTTCGTGTCTAAGCATGTTTTTCGTGTGTTGCTGCTCGCAGTTGTTACCTAGAAACCGCTGAGGCCGATGGGCACTGTGAGGAAGGTTTCAGATGCGTGTCTCGAATCTCGAAGTTTGGTCGCTGCCTCGCTGTCAGAGCACCCCCCGCCTCTGATTACGGCATGTTTCGAAAGGTACAGGACATTGGGGCCAAATAGATCCAGGAAAAGAGAAGATTGCATGGGCCTCGCGATTTGCTTTGCGTGAACCAGGTCCCGTGCCTTTGTGAAGCTGAGGCTGAGGAGGCAGACTCGGCTCCTGTTTACGAATGGGGCTGCCCCTTCCAGGGAGCCCAAGTCTCGGCGTGGCGTGTCATCCGTGGTGCCAGGGTGCATTCTTGCTTTAACAAGCAAGGAGTGGGCGGAAAACAGATATGAAAGCGGTCCTGGAGACGACCAGCCTTCTCCCCAGCCAATCGACATGCCAGCGGCAGAGAAGCATGTTCTCTTTACGATGGCAGGTGCACAGACGAAGGTGATTGCATTTGCATCGCCCGTGGTTCTCCAAACATGCCAGCAGACTGAGCTACACAAGATTTGAGATAGTCTGAGAAAGTGCATGCCAGCATTGACTTAACGTGAGGCATACGGAGCTCGAAGGTGGCCATGAGAAGGTCATCGGGCGGTTTGAAACAGAGTCCGGTAAAGCCAATCTGGGTCACGAGCCCCAGCTCATCAACGTGAGCTCCTGAGATCAGGGTGGCTCCAGCTGGTGGTCTCTCTAAGATTAGCGCTCCAGTTCTGTAGTCTGTTGTTTAGCAGAGTGCGACACAATCTTATTGAAGAGCCGCTGAGTCTCCACATCTACGTCTGCAGGGTCCAGTTGCACGACTTTGCGCGAAGATTTGCCTGGGGTGCTTGTCGGCTTAAAGTTTCATGTTGGGTTGAGGGAAGGCGATGTATTTGGAAACCCTTTGCCGATGCATCTTGCAGTTGCCCTTGCTTGTGGAATGGGCTGCTGGAACCACACAACGAAGTACGCGACAACAATGGCACATTCGAGTCCTTAGCTTTGCCAACCCTTCCTGCATTTAGCCAAAACCAGTCAAGCCTGCGCCCAGTAAATGACCAGACACCGCTGGTTTCTCACCAAAGGTCTGCGTTTTTTCAAACTCTTGCTCTTTTCTAGAGAAGTAGTGACATTGCACGACCCGAGGTTATCCCGCACTACTTCATGCGAACGAAGGATGGCGCGCCGTCCCGACCCCAGAGCGCACTCACAAGAGTGCTTTGAATTCCAAGCTTGTCAAGGTTTGACATCGAAAATCCACATTCCGGCCTCGGTGTCGTGAAAGAGTTCGATAGGGAGGAGTGGCTGCTCAAGTACAAGGACTCCCCGCAGCCTGTCCTGGTGTCAAGATGCGAGTGCAAAGTCCGAAAACAAGGAGGAAGCACCAAAGATTCAAGGTGCTCTTGACAAGCTTCGGGCGTGACACCCAGTTGCCTGCACGGTTCCTCTGGGCTGGATGTCCTGACTTCTGTAGGCAGCCGTCGATGCAGAGTACCGCAGCAAGGCCGGAGTTGCTGATTCGAGGGGCTACTGCAGGGTGGTAGGGATGCAGGAGGATCCGTGTTTCAGGTGCAGGATGGAGCACCCTTTGTCTGCGATGGCGCTCAACCTCCAGGAGAAGAGCCATCCCTGACGAAAGTCACGGCCCTGCTCTCTAGGCCCCTTCGGGCCTTTGCTTGAAGCCGCGTTTCTGAGGCTGAGACGCAGCTGGGGCTTATGCGGGTGCGCCGCTTCCAAGTCCTTGCTTCTGACTGCGTTGGAAGCCCCAGGGGCCCAGATGCTCGTGTGATCCCGCTCGCAAGTCACAAGCTGTAAGGTCAACATGCAGGACACAGCTGCAAAACTCGCTGGTAGACCAGAGGAGGCACGGGGCGGGCTGGCTAGCAGGCCACACCAGGGGTCCCAGGAGGGGTGGCAGTGGTGCCATCGACGATCGTAGCAATCTCCTTGAATTGCTGCACGTGCGCTGGCGTGACGGACAGCGACTCCGTGCGAGCTCGTGTCGAAAATTTAGTTTTGTCTTGGTTGGGCTTCGCACCGTTATTTGCAGCCGGAAGGAGTCTTTCGCTCCGTCTGGCAAGACAGAGGGCGGTGATGAGCTGAAGTGCTACAGGAAGAAGGAGCAGATGCGTCTGTGTCCGCCCTGCCCTATTTGTTAGCTAGCCTCCATGCAAGCTGCGACCTCCATGGAAGTTGAATCGGATTTTGGATCTCTCGGATTTCCATATGATTCTATGATGTGATCTGGTCGGTTTTCCGGGCCCATTATCCCAGAAGGCAGAGCCGGGAGACGCGACGGCGCTGTTAGTTGCATCGATTCCGAAACCTCGTCCCATTACACGTCTTCGAACGTGTAGCCATTGGCCCGGAGAGCTAGACGAGGGAAGAAGAGAGCTCACAGAACGCATGGTATTTCTGGGCTGGGTATTTGCAGCCTCGTGGAATCTACTCCTTGCTTGGCTCTTGCCGGTTCAGGATTCTGTCGAATGCCAGCAGCTGAATTGCTACCGGGGCTTCGAGGACCAGGGCTTCCTTGATCGGCTTCCAGGCTGCAGACGGTACAACGCTTCGCGATGCTTCGCGCTTGGGATCCACCAAGGTTACAGCTGTACAAGTCGCAGCTCGACTCTTGCAGCCCAGAGGAGGCGCTGGGGCAGAGCTTAGCTTTCGTGTCGTCAATGTGTCACTGTCAGGATACCAAGACCGAAATGGAACCAGCGGCTGGAAACGGTGGCAAAGCTCCGAAGACTGAAACGAGTGCTGCTCCAACACCAAAAGAAGGAGATCTGAAGGATAAGGACATGAAGGAGGTGGAGAAGGAGGTCGACAACGAAGCGCAAGCAGAAGCTGCAAAAGAGTCGACGGAAGAAGTTGCAGAAGGACATGCCATTCTCGCTTTCGCAACCCAAATCGGAAATGCTGGCCCTGTAGGAAAACAGCAGTCTACTCAACCTGCACTGCTGGGAGCACTGCGCCTGGTAGGGATGGATGTGGGAAACTACCGGTTGTCAAGTTACACTTGGCAAGGCTGTCTTCCGCCCCCTTGCTTGCTCTCAGAAGGCAGGGCAGTTTCTAAGCTTCGCAGAAGCTCGAAGCTTGCCTTCTCTGACAGGCTCAAACCAGATCTCGACGTGCCGACTTCTTGTGATTGTTCTGGTCACCATGTCGGGTAACATGCCGTTTGTGTTTGGCAAAGAACCACCATGAACCACCTCGGACCAGCTTTATTGAGACTACTTCGCCGGAGATCGATGGTCTCTACGTCCAGTTCTCATGTGGAGGCTTGCGAGCTTGGCTGTCAGCGACTGTTTTTGCACCCATGGTGCCCAAAAAGCCTGCGAGCGAAGTGCCTCTCAGTTTACTGTAAATTGAATCATGCGAAGAAGCCTCCTCTCCAGGCGGGCCCGCGCGCCTGGTACAGACCATGTGCTCGGAGTTGTTGAGGCTTCCTCTTCTGACCTGGAATCAAACTGCATTTTTCTATTTCAACCTGAAGAAGAATTCCTTTGGGACTCTAGGTCTTCCCTGGGCTAACATGTTGCAGCGTGCATGAACGTGTTGCAGCCTGACTTGGCCGACATCGCTATGCTGCTCTGGCTCAGTCAGCAAGTAAGGGCGATGAGACCATGCGAAGAAGCAGCTGTTACAGAATCAGGGCCATGCAAGTGCGAAACTTGTCAATGAACCCTGGAGATGCAAAGTGGACTTTCTCACCCTTTTGAAAGCCGCTTCAAGATTTCATTCAGATTTTTTCGCGAGCCGATTTTCGACTGATCTTCGCCATGGCGGAAGCAGGAATGGCCCGTGTTACCGGACTGAACAAGGTGTGAGCCTTGTTTCAGAAACTTTCTTGTGGCATCTTGCTAGTTTCTACACAGTGCATGCTAAGCATCAGAGCTGTCAGATGGTTTTGGAGACATACGGCATATGTTAAATTGGTCACGCATTTAAGCGGTGGATTAGTTGGCATTCTTGCGCAGTACAAGCTTGTCTTCCTCGGGGAACAAGCTGTGGGCAAGACTTCCGCCTGGCCCTCATAACCTTGTGATCTAACTTGCAGGTTTGGGCATCCCAGAATATCTCGAGTGAATCTGTCGTGCATCAGGTCATTACCCGTTTCATGTATGATACTTTTGACAACAACTACCAGGCTCGGTTAATCTGGCAACAGCAGGAGTTGGCATGAAGCTCAAACAGTTACTCTTTCCTGATTGTGGTTCACTTTGTGATGTGCTTTTCGAATCAGAGTGCGCCGCAGATTGTAGTTTCGGCCCCCAGAGGCAACGATTGGCATCGATTTTTTGAGCAAGACCATGTATCTGGAGGCCTTCCTGATAGTTTCGGCGAGCGAGTCTGTTGGAATTGTGAGGGTCGCAAGCTGCAGGATCGAACAGTCCGGTTGCAGCTGTGGGACACCGCGGGCCAGGCATGGGGGAAGAGACTGAGGATTAATGCTACGCCCGTGCTAGCTCTTGCCGATTCCTGAATTGAAGGAACGCTTTCGCAGCTTGATTCCCAGCTACATCCGCGATTCTTCAGGTGCCATTGTCGTGCCGATCCCAACGTGTAGGGGGTTGCTACTTGCTGATTGGTGAATGGTTCTGGAGTGGCCACACCATGTTGGAATCAAGGTCTACGATATCACAAATCGCGCTTCATTCCTCAACACCTCCAAGTGGATTGAGGATCGGCGGCATGACCTCTTTAGAATAAAGACAGCCAGTCTCGAGATGCAGGATGTCCGGAGCGAGAGGGGGAACGATGTCGTAATCATTCTTGTTGGCAACAAGACCGGGCCTCGGCTGACAAAGCATTCGGAGTATTGCTGCAAGTTGGATGTCGAAGGACTGACTTGGCAGACCGACGGCAAGTCTCCACAGAAGAGGGCGAGGAAAAGGCCAAGGCACAAAGCACCTTGGGCAAAGCTGGGCTGCATTGAGCCGAGCGGTTGGAGGAGAATGGCGTCATGTTCATCGAGACAAGTGCAAAGGCAGGCCCCGTATGCAGTGAACAGCAGAAATAGACAGAGCTCCAAACCCAAGCAGACTTCGTTCGGGACACAGACACTCAGCAACCCTGATGTTTCCACGAGATGCCGGACGAGGGGGTTGCGAAAAATCGTGCCTCATTTGGCACGAGGCTGTTGAGCATGGCTCTGGCCTTAAGGGTTCTGAAAACAGCCTGCCACAACCTGTGTCATCCCCTCTCAGATGATATGCCAACTCCTCAGGTGCATCAAGGCTCACAGTGCTCCAGAGCCCCGCACTTGCTTGGAATCGCGTCCCTTGGACGGTCAACTTTCAGATCCAAAGAGTTAAAGAAAGACCAGCAGGCAGACAAAGCCGGAAAGAGATGGACAGACACAACGAAACCAACACGAAGAAAAAGCAGAGACGAAAAGCGACGGAGTGTTGAGCTCCTGACGTTTACAGTCTCGGCCATTCGAGGATAGAGCACTAAGCACCCAAGAGAGCGGGGGTTTCAGCAATGGACTTGCGCCCCTCCGTGCCTGTGAGACTCAACATAATACTGTATAATGCTTCGAGCCTTTCTGTTCACCGAATCGAAAGCCTTGCATCCTGTCAGATGGGTACGAACATCAAGGGCCTCTTTCGACAACTGGCGCAGGCTTTGCCTGGGCAGGACGAGGTGTGCCTGAGAGGTTATATACAGCATGAAGTTGCCACAAACTGCAGCCATGAGGCGCCCAATGTTGATATGGCAACGCAGCCAACAGTTCAGCTGGATCCCGCGTCCGTATCTTCGGATCCCAAGAAGCGACAAGCTCAGCAGACAAAGCTTTGGGCGAAGTCATCTTGCAGCCCTTGAGCCGCTGAGGAGCTGCTCGTGCTGAAATTGAAGGAGCAGTTCTTGTATTTGTGGCTGTTGCAGCAGCTGAGTGTCTTCACATGATTCTTATCGACTGCAGATGTCAGTTGCGCAGTAGCCCTTCTGTCACAATGCCAGGACTGTCAGTGCCAGAGACTGTGCAGGGCCTGCTTGGTGCTGACTTCTCGACCTTGCCACTGGCGACTTTGCATGAAAACATGCGCGGTTGCATTGCCTGTCCCACTTAAACGTCCTGCGTTTCATTCGGAACAAACCAGAAGACGACCAGTAGGTACAGCCAACCCCAAGCCGCGAAGCTTTAAGACTACTATGGCGAAGTTTTGAGTCCCCCGCGCAGACGCACGGAGTACGCAAATACCGACAAGAAATTAAAGTGCACAAAGCCGAGAAAACTCAAACATCTTTGGAAATCTGCACAGCCCCAAGCACAAGAAACATCGTCAAGACCGAGTCGAAAAGCTCTAAAGTGCAGAATAGCGCTCGTGAGGGAACGCGCAGGTCTCCACCTGCTTGCCTTCATATTCTGTTTGTCTTTGTGTTCACCTGTTTGTCAGTGTCTCCAAATACCTGTACAGAAACACAGATGCATATACACACACGCCGACACACATAAACTCAGACATGTAAATGCATAGACAAACAGGCATACAGGCTCAAGGCGCACAGACACGCAGACACGGACAAAGAGACAGACAAAGAGACAGCCAGACAGCCAGACGGACAGACGGACAGACGGACAGACAGACAAGATTGGTCGTTAGGGTTTTACGATCCGGTCCCGTCTGTTTTCCCGCTGATTGCAGCGCAGTCGCTCAAACCAATTTGAGCTGGGCCCGACCGACAGTTGTCACTTAACAGCGACTTGCATCGCGTACAGGGGCATCATCTCCTGCCCGACGACGACCGCTCCGTAGCCTGGCGATCCCGGGATGATATCATCACGTGCTACAATCCCGAGTGGTTCCCGCCCTCCGCACAGAGCGAGTGCCTGCAGCTATTGCGGCGCGAGCTCATTTTTAAATCTACTGTGTAGGTCTCCTCGTGCGGAATGGCTTACTGCGCAGAGGCCGAGCGCCTCTTTGCTGTCAATCTTCTGTGGCTTCGATTATCATGAGGTGTACGATAAGGGCTCGTCATTGCATTATGGACGCTGTTTGGGAGCAAAACGGCGATTTGCTCACGTCCCTAAAGTGTGACGCAGGGGAGTGCATCTTTTCAGGTGAGGTGCATCGGGAGTCGATGTCCGTGCAGGATGCTCTTTGTCAGAACGTTGCATGTCTCCGTCAGCTTCGGGCGATCTCGCGGATTTTGGCAGCGAGCACATTTCCTACAGGGGTTGTTCGGAGCGGCCTCATCTAGCTCCAGACCCAGCACGGACCTGGGTTTTTCCTCGCTTCAGCAGCGAGTTAGGAGTTTTTCTTCGGTTTTGGACAGGGGAAGGGTGCATGGAAGGGCAAGTAGCGGGAGGCGCATGATTGGACTCGGCCATGGCATGCTAGTCAATCTTGGCTTGCCGACTCGCGCCACTAGGACAGCGCGGGCTTTCCCCCCGGTGCCGCGAGTTAGACCCGACCGGCATTCCGCGCGGCACATGAATGGTTTCATCGTCCCGACAGGGTTCGAGATCCCGATCATGGAGTCAAATATATGGATGGCGATGGAGTGACGATGACTGCGAGTTCATCCACAACCGCAACTTCTTCTGCTACTCTGGCCTCGGGACCTCGCCTTCAGACGGGCAAACCGGCTTCGACTGCGGCTGCTCAGCCGCCACCTTTCTCGCTACAGCTGCCGCCGCTGGCACACATCAAGGATGTCATCGTTCTTTCTATGTTTGATGGAATGGGTTCGGCCGCCTTTGCAGTCCAGCAGCCGGGGTTCGAGTGCAGGCTCTTTTCACAATCGGAGGTTGATGCACCTTCCAATCGAGTGTCCAAGTTTTGAGCGACGCGACTTGACACAGGATGATCCCATTGTCGTCGCCGACATGCTGAAGGAGTTGCCGCACGGTCGCCCAGCCATGTTCTTGCTGGGCCTCCTTGTCCAGACTATTCAAAGGTGGTCAATGGTCCCGGCCCAATTGGTAAGTTATTTCACGTCCTCTGCGATTTCCTCGACTCCCATGCGGGTGGACTTCGTACGAACCCCGTTACCGACAGGCCGCTCAGGTGGTCGCGACAAGGCGGCTTCGCTTTCATCAACCCGCCGAAGGACTCGATTGCGAAGTTCCACATGAAAGGTTTGAAGTTTCATGACGAGGTGAGCTCGGGCAACCGCCTTTTGCCCTGCCCTGCCGCACCACTCCTGCCAATTCTGAGGCTAGCTAGCAGAGAAGCTCCAGATGGCATGAAAGGTCCTTTGGATCCGGATGTCAAGTGATGCTGGCTCGAAGCCAGCCGCCGATACGATCGCAAGCACAGCGCTCCGATTAGTTGCGAGTCTTTTCGGCAGCTGAAGGCGAACCATCTTCAGGAAAGTCTGCAGCACCATCGGGTCGATGATGAGTGGCAAGCCTTGTTGTCTGAGGTCGTCACTGAGGTTCGCGAAGGCCTTATGGAGGGTCCTTTCAGGGCTCCAGACGGTTGGAAGGTTCCGGCCTTTGAGGCTCTTTAGGATTTTTCGATCAACAACCCTCGCATTTCTTGGGGTTTCTCGGTGGTGCAGGAAGGCTCCGATGGCAAGCGTAAGGTACGACGATGCGAGGACTAGCTCCGTAGCTTTCAAAATGATACTATCGAGGCTTGCGACGTTCCGCCTCACGACGACGTTGGAGTTTGTGTTTCCATGGTCAGGCATTTGCACGCGAGCGGCGAGTTTGCCGTGATATGCGCACCGGACCTGCGTTCTGCATATCGTCAGTACCCAGTGGAATCCCCGAGTCAATGTTATGTGACAGTTATGTGGTCGTGATGACACCGTCTGGCCCTACGCTTTGGCGACATCGGGTCATGCCGTTTGGTGCCACCGCTAGCGTTTTCCACTTTGGCTAGGACTTTGCTGCTCATCCCTGCCATTCATTATGACGACCTGGGGAGTGTCAACCCAGAGTCATCTGCATAGCCCAGCTTCAGGTCCTTTGACACCTTCTGCAAAAGGTTGGGTTTTCGTTTGAAGTCTTCCAAGAGACAACCACCGGAGTAGGTGCAGAAGTTGCGTTGGGCCATTTTGCAGATGGAACGGATGGAGTTTGGGCCATCCAAATCTCGAGTGAACAAGCTGCAGGTCGAGCTTGGGTCTGCGCTTGAAGCCGATCGTTTGACCGGGCGAGGCTGCACGGTTGCCGGGCATGCTCGGCTTTCTTTCGACATCACTCTGGGGTCAGGTTGGTTTGTCTCTGACTCGGCCTTTGCACGGGAGGACCCCAGGACCCAAAGATGGCACCAACGAGCTCAACTCAGGACTGAGAGCATGCATGCAGTGTCTGATGGTTCTTCTGTCATCTCCGATCCCTCGCTTCTTGCCTTTCGCGCAGTCTGGGGTTGCAGTCGCGGTGTCATACGCAGACGCTTTCTTCAGGCTTGGGGATCGTAAGTGGTCGGTGTCTGTGGATGATCTTCCCGCTCACTGGCCATCAAACATGCATCTGGCAGAGAATGGCTGGGGCTTCATTTGCCGCAACGCTGGTCGTGTGACGGCTGGGCACGGTCAGGTGCCACCAGAAATTTTGCGTCGTTTCGGTGCTCGACGGTCGAATATACAAATACTGTTCTTGAGATTTTCTCTCAGGCCATCTGCCTCTTGGCCAACAGTGCGAGTTTGTGCCCCTAATGGGTCTCTTTCTGTGACAACAGGGCAGGCTTGGCAGCACCTCGCAAAGGTTACGGTCGGGATTAGCATGTTAATCGTTTTCTGCTTCGGTTTCATGCGCTGTGCATCCGGAAAGATGGCACGGTCACTTCGAGTGGGTGTCTAGCCAGGCTAATCTTTCTGATAAGGTCAGCCGGGGCGACTTGCGTTTGATCCAATCTCAGTTTGCTCGATGACAATCACGCGGAGCTCTGCCGATCGTATGGCGAGTTGCCAGTGATTCCGACTTTGCTACTGGGCCGGGCGTTGGAGCTGCTTTGGCGGTGCATTGGCGTTTTCGTGGCTCCGCTTGAGGGAGTTGGCTGTGGAGCTGGCGATAGGTTGGTGCTGAAACGCATCACCAAGCTTCACAGATCCACCGAGACGAAGAGGCAATGGAGAAAACAGTGAGCCATTGCAGTTGCGGCCAAGTTGCGGCACCGGCTCGCAGAAGCATGTGGTGTCCTACAGAATGTAAGGAGTGACATGTGGCCAGAGCGAGTGCCTGCAGCTATTGCGGCACGAGCTCTTTTCGAAAGTTTACTTCCTCCTCACCCGCCCTTTCGTTTCTACTGGGGCTTTGCCAAGATTGTTGTGTCTGTGGGCTGGTTGGTGTTGAAGCTGTTCAGCTTACCAGACGCACTCCACCGAAACGAAGAGGCAGTGGAGAAAGCAGCGAGCCATTGCAGTTTCGGCACCGGCTTGCAGAAGCATGTCCACGCCTGCTTGCGTTCAGATTCCAGCATCACATGTCGCTGCTTGAAATTTCCGCCCACCCGCCCCAAATGGGGTAGGGGGCGTGCCGAGTTAATTTGCTGCCCACGTGCAGCCGATTGGGCGTATTCAACAGACTGCAGGCAGGTGGGTAATTTACTTGCCTGCGAAACTATCGAGCGAATGCTCTACTGAGGATTCCACTGCCAAAAGGTGTAGTGATCGCCTCTCTCCCGTCCGGTTGCTTGTTGGCCGTACCTTTAGGGTTTGGCTTCTTGGGCGGATCTTCTCCCGGGCATCGCAGTGACTTGTTGGCCCCCGGACCGGCAAGGACGCCTGCAAGGATTTCTGGGGCCGTTCGGCTGACGCAGTGTTCGGACGGAATGGTTTGGGTGATCGCGGGACGGATGGCAAGTCATGCCTGCACACTTCTGTCAGTCTAAGCGGAAGAGATGATGGTAGCCAGGTGCAGACGATCAAGCATCGCAAGGGCGGTGACAAAAGTCTCCAAGCTGCGCTTCAAACCATCCTCGGACGGACCTTGGACATCGGTGCGAGGGCGGCGTGTCCACTGCAGGGAATCCGCCTCCGAAGCGTGCTGCTGCCACGGGACCCAAACCGAACCAGACACCAAAGAATGGCATATAACACAAATGCGGTCATCCGTAAGGAGGAATAACGCAGCACGAAAATTAGATGGACAGTTTAAATTTAGACAAACACCGCGAGCCGCCAACTGAAAGCTTCCCAACAAGCTCATTATCCATTGTTGGTGTCGGCGCAGTGCTGCATCAATCGGAGCCGCTTTGTTATCTGCTAAATGTGTTGGCTGTTAGCTTATATACTACGTTGATGATCGGCGAATGCCCACCCTGAAATTGGAAAAGCCCCGACGACAACACCACATTGTGGACTCCACTTCTTGCAGCCCTGTTAGTGAGAAGCATGCAGCATTCTGATATCAGATCGCGCCAACAACTGCAGACAGAAGCTGTTGGAATCCTTTGCGAATCCAGAGCACCGGATGTAGCTCTCATTGATTGCGCTGTCAAGGCAAGTAAGAAGTTGCTGCCATGCCGCAGCTGCTTTTCATAAGCATTGCCAAGCTGCATCTGATTCTGCGCGAAGCTGGCCAGTACACCGCTTCTGCAAGAAAGCATGGGAAGCATGCAGAGGGACACATTGCTACATTCTTGGGTTGAAGCATGTTGAAGCCCAGCAGTCACATGGCCAAATGACAGTCGCGAACATTCACCTATTCTGTCCATACTTACCCTTAGGACGACATGTGTAGATGCCTGACAATTGCTTCGGAGTGTGGGCAGGAAGTATATGTCCGCCTTCAACGCTGTTGACTGTTCTGCTGTGTGGCACATGTCGCCAGCCATATCTGGGCCATGTCAGCGGCAGCATGGCCGAAGTGGAGCTGCTTTTTCGGGAAGTGTCGGTAAACGCTCCGTAAGCTTGACGATCTCCATCCACGCTTGCTGTCTGAAATTGTGCAGGTCAGGGAGGTCGTACCGATTAACACTGTCAGCACTGTGTTGATGAGCATTTTGTCGAGCGATAAGGCAAACAACGCCGGTGGAAAGGCACCTGCGACGGTGCACTCAATCAGCAACCCTGTGCTTGCGCTGAACAGGAATGGGGATACGGCAGCAAACTTTCCACAATTGCGAGATTTTGCCATGTCGGGTGTCAAACAAAGGTCGAAGGGGTGTAAACCTGGGCTCGAGCTTAGACTCGGCTTAGGGCCAATCATTCCGAACCCTCTCATCGTCTCTTCAACATCAGCTCATGCATCTCCATTCTCGTCATCAAGAATCACCAGGCATGTCAGGCATGCCGATATCAGCGTCAGTGCAAAGTAGCCTGAAATCCTCCCACGTCTAGCCCGTCGGAGCCTGTTGGAGTCTGGCACGGGCCTTTGTCCAATTCAATTCAACAAGTTCTCTACCGCCCGAGCGACCTCGCAGGCGGTACTTGCTCAGAACTTCCCAGCTTCCTGGGCTCGGTACCCAGTAAAATCAGCATTGCGATTCGAGGATTTAGAAGTCGAGTCGCGGGAATGTCGAGGTCGTCCCTGCAGCTTTGGAGGTCCTGCCTCAGAAGGCCTTCAGAACTTCGCAGATCTTCATGTCTAGTCGTTTCAGGTGCTCTAGAGCTCGGCCTCAGGTGCAAAGTTTGCTGCAGCGCCTGGGACCGTTAGAAGGGCCTCCAGCACAGTCCTCAGCTAAGATCATCAGCTTCCGGTGCGGCCGAAGATGCTTTCGCAGGTGATTTCACAAGGACAGAACGGTCTGCAGGCTCAGTACGCAGCCGCAGCCGCAATGCCCGTCATGGCACCAAACTGGCAGGCGCTAGCTCGATTTCAGAATGCCAGTGATGCCAGGGCTGCCGCCACGAGCTCAGCTAATTGTCAGCTATCAGCGCCGGGCTACGCCGCTTCGCAGTGCGCTTCGGGACTTAAACTGACCGTCCCTGTTATTCGAACGGAGCTGCTCCGGTAGCAGGCACCCCGGGCCCAGTGCAATAGCAATACGGCAGTGGTTCATTGCCTTGAGCTCACGGCATACTTCCAGACAGATTGGAACGCTTTCACAAAAGCCCTTTTAGCTTTACCGAATTCCCGTCCCCCAGTTAGAAGAGTTTGGTCACAGCTGGATGCTGTTGGGCAGGATTGGGCAGGCAATTCAGGTCGCTGGTGTGTGTCGCTTGAATCTGTACGTAAAAGGTTGCTGAGCTCTTACAGAATTGGATTTGGGAACATCGGATTTCAGGCATGTTGGGTTAGAGACGGTTAGAGGGAGTTGCCATGCCTGTCGTGGTGTCGCTTGTGCAGTGGTGCCAGCTACTCTGTTAGCTTGGTTGCGTTTACTCTCGCCAACGGTTCCTGTTACAGGGCTCGAAGAGCGGTTTCCGTTGTGTTTAGGTCCCTTTACACCCTGCACCCCAGACCACATCTCAGGTCCAGACGCTGCATGGGTTTGACATGCGGTCGGCTTCCGAGAAGCAGACGGCCAATCACGAGGCCATCGCCGACGAGCGAATTGTGCGCACCACTCGGCGTCTCTTCCTGCAGGCTCCAAAACAGAGCGAATGCTTCAGCCTCCGAATAGCAGATGATTCAGGCCAGTGCCTTGCTGCGGAGCGTATCAGAGATTGCTCCAGGACTTCCCGGAACACTGGTGCGGGTATCTATCCCATGTCTGCGTTTTTCAATACCCTCGGCGGAAGGGCCACTGAGTTTCGATGTGTGTTAGTTGATGAAGCAGTTCTGCAATTACCACTACGCTGCTACTCTTGATTCCCCTCGGATGCATGGCAGCTGACGCATGCACCTGCGACCTGTAATCTTTGATGCGGTGGTAGAAGGAAGGCTAAGTAAAGTAAAAGACCGGAAGTGCGGCCAGAAACCGAAGCATACAGAGCCGTAAAACTATGACGTGCGCCCTCGCCAACCTCCTCCTGCAGCTCCACCTCCTCCTCCCCCTCGCCCTTCTCCTCCTTCTCCTGCCTCTTGATCAGCGACGACATCGACATTGACGTCATCATCATCATCATCACCAACATCACCACCCTCACCCTAACCCTCACCCTACACTCACCCTCATCCTCACCCTCATCCCCGTCATCGGTAGCAAAACCGCAATCATCACTGCCGTCATCGTCATCATTATAGCTAACAATCACTGCCAATCACCGAAACGACCAGCACCAATGGCAGACCGGCCCAGCACCCAGTATCCCAATACCATCACAGGCACCAGCACTAGTAGGGCCGCTAGGGCCAGCAGGTGCAGCGGCATGACGCAACAACCAATTGCTGCTGTTGTCGCCACACACAGAAGTCACAGAAGCCTCAGCAGCAGCATCAGCATCAGCATGCTAGTGCCTACTGCCATAAAGTACAGAGACTAGCCAAGACAGGCAGCAAATATGCGGGATAGTCAAGGTGGCACTCCTCGTAGTTTCGTAGTTGCCAGCTTTTCGTCGCTAGATTCAACTCTCAGACAGGCCGCAGCAAAATGAGTTTGTCTGTCATTCGACTGCAGAAAGGTGGACCTCCAAAGATGGCGCGGAAAAGGAGGCGTCGGGAAAGTAATGATGATGCTCGTGCTGTGTTTTGCACCGTCAGGGTGAAGGCCAACGGCATCTTTCTATGGCCCTTGCCGGATAGCTGGGCAGAGAAGGCGAGGATAGGCGAGGACAGGTGAGGCTTGGAGGTAACACTGTGACGCAACATGATGGAGTCTCGCGTCAGGATGTCGAGCTTCTGGCCTCGCTGGGCCCCAATGCGGGGAGAGCTCCCGAGCAGACTCTGCAAGCTAAGTTAGCCTGCGCTATCGCGAGCTCAGGCCTTATGGCACGGTGCAGAGAACCCGAGTGGAAGGTATGCCAAGTGGTCAGAAGGGCATGGGCCTTATCAACTCATGCAGATTATAGGGTAATCCGATATAGCTCTGGTAAGAATGATTTAAACACACTGCCAGCGTGGGCCTCACGGTTGACATGCCGGGCCTCGCCAATTGCAACCTTCGGCTTGGATCACCACCGCACAGCAATCGAAGGGGAAAGTGACATACAATTGCGCACTTCACTGTTGCAACGCCGAGCGTTGAGACAGTCTGATCGGAGCCTGGATCCGTTCCGCTCAAGCAATGCGTTGGAGGACACCTGGTTTCCGCGCACGGCAATAAAGACTCTGGGCAATAACACATAACGGACACGTCTACGCGAATTGTGCGATGTCTTCAGCTCTCCTGTGCATAGCCCCTGGAAGCAACATTTCCTCTATTAACGACCTGGGTTACAACACTTCATGCAAGCATTCTTCGTCAATGGTCACGAGCGCTACGAGTGTTCTTTTTCGTATTGTTTTCAACCTTGGTGATGCTGGAAGCATTGGTGTTGAAATTGGCGTTTGCAGTGGCAGCGGTTGTGGTAGTGATAGCAGTAGTGGTAGCATTAGCTTTAGCGGCAGCGGCGCCGATGTGCAGGTGGAGGTAGTGGTGGTCGTGGCGTTGGTGGCTCTCGGAGTTGTCGTGGTGGTCTTCGTGGTCGTGGCAGTTGCCGTACTGTCGTCGCAGTGGAGGTAGTAGTGGTAGTGCTAGTAGTGGCAGTGGTCGAGAAGCCTGCTGGCATTCGTGTCGGGGCTAAGTTGCACCGAGCTCCAGAATGGAGTGCGCTGTAAAGCGCCGGCTTCGCTGCCGTAATGGGACGCTAAGCGAAGACTTTTCGCTGCGAATGAAGAAGAAGAAGTAGTGAAGTAGTGGCAGTGGTCGTGGTAGCAGAAGTACTAGACGTCATCATAGTAGCTGTAGTAGTGGCAGCAACAGCAGTGGAAGTGGCAGTAGCAGTAGCAGTAGCAGTAGCAGTAGCAGTAGCAGTGGCAGTAGCGGAACCATGACAGCACCAGGACCAGGACCAGGACGAGAGGACGAGGACCAGTCCAGGACCCAGCCCCAGCCCAGTCCCAGTCCCATTCCAGCCGCAGTCCCAGTCGCAGTTTCAGTCCAGCACCCAGCAGGACTCAGTAGTAGTAGTAGTAGTGGTAGTAGTAGTAGTAGTAGTAGTAGTAGTAGTGTAGTAGTAGTAGTAGTAGTAGTAGCAGCAGCAGTAGTAGTAGGTAGTAGCAGCAGTAGTAGTAGTAGTAGTCGTCGTCGTCGTCGTAGTACAACAACAACAACTACTACTACTCCTCATTCTAATACTACTACTACTACTACTACTCCTCCTCCTCCTCCTACTACTACTACTACTACTACTCCTCATTCCAATAATACTACTACTACTACTACTACTACTACTCCTACTGCTACTGCTACTGCTACTGCTACTGCTACTGCTACTACTGCTACTACTGCTACTACTCCTGCTGCTGCTGCTGCTGCTGCTGCTGCTGCTGCTGCTGCTGCTGCTGCTACTGGTACTACTTCTTTTCCTGCTTGTCCTGCTGAAAGAGCAGATCTGTAGTGGAGCATCTTCCAGGTATACCGCTTGCATTGTGCTCGCGCTCGAGTACCTCCATGGTCAGGACTTTTCGGTGGCTCTTCCTCCGTTCCATGCGACCCTAGACACTAACTACTTCTATAGCCCAAAGACCCTGAAACCGAAGCCCTTTTTCCGGGTTTCCTTCTCCCTTCTCATGGTTGACACAAATAACTCCTGAAAACGGCAGGTTTTGGCCCACAGCTAGGCCCGACCAAAGCCTCAAGCCCTCAAGCCCGAGCCCTTACTGAAACCCAAAAGCCTTCACCAGAAGAAATCCCAGCTTCAATCCTCGAGGCCGGAGTATGGCAGAATTCTGCATTCTGATTAGTACTCTAAGTATCAGTAAAAAGGTTTGGATTCTCGGGGTCAGTGTCGCGAAGATTTCCATGTTTACGCTCAATCTTGGCATTTCTGTATTTCAGTGTTCGTATCATCATCATGGTTAACATTGTTCAATATCTATAGAGTGACTGCACGGCACAAGCAAAATCCCAGACCCTTACGCAGCCGAACCGATAGTCTTCGAGAAGGCTCTTCGATGCTTGCGGAAAGCAGGACCCTACGTCCATCTCGTGACCCAAACCCTAAACCCTAAACCCGAGTCCTGGAGACAAGGATATTGGGAGAAGAAGAAGGCAGCCAAGCGGACTCAAGCTTCAGAAGGATCAGCTAAGATGGACGCCTTTAAGGTTTGTCGAGCATCACGCTCCTCTGAGGCGAAAGCCGTTGGTGGATTGGAAGCGTTTAACGAGCTCAGTGCCGACCTCGACTCCGTCATGATAGGAACGAAGATTCTGCACTACCATGCTTGGATGGTGTCGGAAACTAATGCTGAAGGCGTAAACTCTGCCCTTCAGGCAGGTCATAGGACTGACTCAGCGAACTCGCTTTGAAAGTGGCGATATGTCAGTTCTTCACGCCCATTGCAATTACTGGGGGCATAGGGCCAGCATTACCCTCCTCAGCGGGGACGATACGTCCTACCTGAACAGGAACCACAATGTGATGAAAGTCACTTCAGAGCAGGCTGCAGCTGTGCAGATTTCCAACATCTCCAGCGCAGGCCTTGGTCTTGTGGGATCCGTGGATTACCTCAGGTGTTCGGTGGCGACTCTCGGGTTGCCTCTCACCGCTAAGTTTGAAGACTTTGACCATGAGACGGTTGATCCAAATGACCCGGCGTCATGTGATGACGCTTTCATGTCGGACGCAATTGAGGATGAGATTGAGGACAACGCCATGCGACTGGGAGTTACGGCCTTCAAAATCTATCCGAGTGCGTATCTCATGGCTCTACTCATGCACCGGGAGTCTTTTGGGATGTAGATTGTAAGGATCTTAAAAGGGAGCTAAACGGACTTATAAGGAGTCTGTAGGTACTTAATTATAAGGGGTCTGGGATTTATACGGGAACGATGGGTAGTTATAAGGGAACATTCATAAGGGCTCTGTAGCGGTTTAGGAGGAGTGGTATACTTATAACTGGTCTAGGGATCTTTTTTCGGGATCTATGGATCGCTCCGTCTGCTGAACAACCCAGAGATCGTCTTCCGTACCCTAAGACCCCCTAAACCCTAAAC
>CAJNJA010010087.1:444-14407 GCA_905231915.1 Symbiodinium necroappetens
TGTTTGTGTTGGTGACGACAAAACAACAAGTTATCCTACTTATAAGTCAATTGTAAGTTCGGTTACAAGAAGACATCATAAGTTAATAGTAACCTCACTTATAGGACTTATAACAGAGGGAACCTGGCAGTATGGGAATTATGGTACATTCCTTATTAGGGTTAGTGCAGAATTTATATCATAAACCGTACCACTGGTGGGCCTAGCTTGAAGGGTATGACCTCTGGGCCTAGAGCTCAGAGTTTAGATTTGGGCATCTTCCTTTGTAAACTTCTTTTTCCAGCTCCTTTGCACACGTTCCCTGCACAGAGTCTCGGATTCGGGGCTCTGCGACGCTCTTCAGAGGTTCAGAGCTGCTACGTCTCGGTTCAGGGAGGCTTCGGGCTTCGCGGTTTAGGGTTTATAGGGTCTCGGGGTTATGGGTTTAAAAAGTTTAAGCGTTTTGGTTTAAGCGTTTTGGGGACGCAGTCCTGAACCCCGACGAGTCTTAACAAACCACTGAACACAGACTAACGTAACACAAATCCAACGCTCCAAGCCCCAAGCCCTTAGGGAAACGTGGAACCCTAAACCCCAAACCCTAATAACCCTAAAGCACAGCCCTTAAACTAGCCCTTAACCCTAATCCCCGAACCCTATATAAGTTCTTAAACTACTGAACCCCAAAGCACAGCCCTGAAACTAAGCCTAAACCCTAAACCCCTACCGTAACGGCCCAAGCCCCGAATCCTGGTACAGCTATGGAACCATGCAGGGACCTAAACCATTTCCAAGTTTAGGGAGTTTAGGGTTTCCCTAATTCCCGAAACCCAAACCGAAGCCCCAAAGCCTGGAACATCTACAAAGGCCGTTATGCATGAACCACTCACTGCTCGAAACCCTCCTAAGACCCTGGCAACTCCCCTTGTCGAACCTTCAAGCCCCCTCAGCCCTAAAAACCCCCAAAAGCCCTCAACCCCTAAACTCAACCCTCAACTTTCAATGCCTACCCTAAACCCCTAAACCCCTAAACCCCTAAACCCCTGAACCCCTAAACCCTAAACCCCTAAACCCTAACCCCTAAACCCTAAACCCCTAAACCCCCAAAGCTCCTGAATTCCTACACCCGAAGTCCGACGTCGTACTGAGCTCTTCAAGTCCGGGCGTCCTCGAACCAGGCCTCTGCGACTTCACCTCGGAGCTTTTTTCTCGGAGTCCCCTAAAACCCAAAAGCCTAAACCCAAGTAAGGGTTTAGGGTTTAGTAAGGTTTAGTACGGTTTAGTACGGTTTAGTAGGGTTTAGTAGGGCTTAGGGTTAAGGAGTTTAGGGGAGCTTTCGGATGCCTCCTCTGAGGGCTATCAGGGCTCTTCTCAAGGGCTTCTTTAGGCTTTATAAGGGCGTTAACGGCTCCTTTTAGGTGTTCCTTGCAGGGTTCCCTCAACCTTTCTTTACGGGCGCTTCAAATGTTCCATGGGGTTTCTACCCATAGGCTCCTTAGTAGTGCCTTGTTGGGATTAATTACCTTATCAGATCCTAAATACCAACCACAAAAGGAACTACTAAGGAGCCTATGGGTAGAGGGTTTATGGAGGATGATTGTACGGTTCTATGCAGTTCTGCAGGGTGAAGCTACTTGTAGGCTCCTTATGCTCCTTTAAGGCCTTACTTTAAGGGTGCTCATTAGGGCTGAGCATCAGGGTTTACCCTTCTAGTTTTGTTGGCTTAGGAATCAGGCTCGCGTCATATCTCTGTCTCTCTACACTTGCCTACTATGGGGGCCTTAGTGATGAGAATGGGGTTTCAGGTGCAGTATAGTTTAGGTATTCTAGCGAACCCTGAGGAATATTCGTACAACCCCAGAGAATCACTATAACGCCCTTAAAGGGAACAGTTTTATATTGCTCCTTCCATCTTGTTTGTGGCTTGAGCTGCTCTTGCGCTCGAGAATCCGAAAGCCTTGCATCGCTCCATCCTTAAGCCCCAAATTTGAGAGGGAACTACAGGTGGGGAGTTTAGGGTATATAGGGCTTCTATCAGGTATATAGACCTTCTATAAGGCTCCTATAACGGTAACTACTCACCTGAAAATGTTCTAGACTCAGACAAATCTCCGAAACCCCACACCCTAAGTAACCCAAGATGTTATGAAACCCTATAGGAACCTATGCAAGCTTTAATAAAAGGGTCTTATAGAAACCAGCTATACATCCACACATGAAGCAAGACAGAAATTAGGGTTTAGGGTTTTAGGGTTTAGGGTGTAGAAGCCGCAAAGTAAAACCCCCAAAGCCAAAAGCTCTGCAACTCTCCACCGCTGTCTCCGCCTGTGCCAGCGCGGCGGAGGAAGCGTCGCAGCTCTGAAGAGAGACGCTGGGCCTGAGCACAGTATGTATGCACATGTATGTATGCACATGTATGTATGTATGTATGTATGTATGTATGTATGTATGTATGTACATATATATATATACACACATGTGGATAATCATGCTGGACTATAGGTTGTCTTCCTCTCTCTCTCACGATGATTGCCACATTGTTACTGCTGTTGCGAAACTCTTCTGACTTTCTCACTTGCTTATTTTGCGCACGCACAATGCATGGGGAGCGGGCCTCCAGGTGATCCGGCATCTTCTGCCAGCATGTCTTTACATTCACACATACAGGTTACAGCTACGAAGGTTTGTGCATGTAATGGCATAAGTATAATATACGAGGCTCATGATGAGTTCAAACTCCATCAATATCATGGACCTAGTGAGCTCGAAGCCCCATCCCTTCTTAGAGGATCGGAGGACCTGGCAGGTAGGCCACAAGGAAGGCTCCAGACGGGATAGTTCACATTGGTAGTCCCTTTTTTGAGTCCTCAAAATAGTACGGCCCCTTTCTGATAATGAGGACATGACAGTGCCGTACCTCGCATCAACGCCTGAAGCCCGTACAACCCCGACAAAACTTATTGAGGGTGATACAACTATGCACATGCTGGCTGCGCTTGCAACCTGCGCATCGGATAAACCCTAAACCCTAAACCCTAAACCCTAAACCCTGTAACTTGCGGCTGATGGGAGGAGTGTATGCCCAGGGCAACGCAATGCGAATAGTAGGTGCAAGACAGATCCATGACCTGGGCCAGTCTGTCCCTCCAAGTAGCCTGCATGAAAAGGACCCTAAACCCTAAAACCCTAGACCCAACAGGGAACCTGAGTTAGAGAGCTACCCACATCGATGGCAGTATCAGTTGAGCCAAGAGACACAAACTCCAAACCCTAAACCCCGCGACCCCTAACCCCCTTAAAGTCTACTAACTCTAAACCCTAAACCCCGCGACCCTTAACCCCCTTAAAGTCCACCAACTCTAAACCCTAAACCCCGCGACCCCTAACCCCCTTAACGTCTACTATCGTCTACAACTCTAAACCCTAAACCCCGCGACCCCTAACCCCCTTAGAGTCTACTAACTCTAAACCCTAAACCCCGCGACCCTTAACCCCCTTAAAGTCCACCAACTCTAAACCCTAAACCCCGCGACCCCTAACCCCCTTAACGTCTACCATCGTCTACAACTCTAAACCCTAAACCCCGCGACCCCAAACCCCCTTAACGTCTCCTAACGTCTGCTTGTCGCGCCCTGGGACCCCAAGCCCAAACCTCCTGCGCCACGGAAGCCTCAGCCCCCCGAAGATCCCCCGCAAGCGCTCACGTCATGCAGGGGCCTTAATGGTTAGACTAGGCTTCTGGGAGGGGGGGGGGGTGGGGGTGGGGGTAGGGGTATATTATACCATATAACTATAATAAAGATCCCCCCAAAATAGAATAGGTAAGTTATTAAGGCCCCTAGATTAGATTGAAGCCCTTACCGTCGAACTTCGCCATGATGACTCTCTCTGAGAACGGAGGCGAAGAAATGACGGCAGAGATCAGGCTGTTCGCCTGTGGCAGAGGGTTGCCCCGGCTTGGGGTTTAGGGTTTAGGGGGCCTGAATCAGTCGAATCAGGCTCCCTGCGACTTTAGGACTTGAAACCATGCATCGGAAGTGGTGCGCTGAGGAACCCTGAACCCCTAAAACCCCTAGAGCGCCTGTAGCAAACTGGAAGCACCATGAACTTTTCTCCCTGGTTCTTAGTAAGGAGTGGGGGAATGGATCCCTATGATAGTCCCTGAAGGTCCCCTACATGTACAGTAGTCCCAGAAACCCATTCCTCCAGTCCCTAAACCCTAAATCCTAAACCCTACCACCAGTGAGCTTTTGCCATCAGCTCTTCTGCTCGTGCAGGGCCCTTCTTATTCTAAGCCCAAGGACCCGAAACTTCCAGCCCTTCAGGGCTTATAATTATTAAGCCAGGGGTTCAGGGTTCATAAGTCACGGGTTTAGGGTTCAGAGTATAGGGGTTCAGGGGTTTAGGGTCACGGGTTCAGGAGTTTAGGGGTTTCTGGCCCGCAAGACCCTGTAGGGTCTAAGGCTCCGGCCTTAGAGTCCTAATTTAGGGTCTATTTGGGGTTTATAGGGTTTAGGGTCCCCAAAAGCCTAAGAGCCTCCAAAACCATGAAGCTGTGAAAGCTGGAGACCCCGAAATGCACCCCCCCCCAAAAAAAACATAGCCCTTTATTGCGAAAAGCTCGCAGCGGGCTATCACGATATCACGAATGCGCTTAGTTCCGAGCAGCTTGGGGCTTTCGGTTTTTGAAAACCCTTCGGGGTGCTTCGGGCTTTAGGTTTGTATGCTGTAGGGTTTTAGGGATGTGAAGGTTTTGGGCCCCGTAGGTTTAGAGCTTAGGGCCTTCGGGTTTGGGGTTTGAGGGAGGGGTCTCGGGTTCCGGGCTGACGAAAGTAGCAACCAATCATGTCCTCTCCTTAATCTCAAGTCAGGCCTAGAGAACTTGAAAATATCAGCTGCTCTTCACTGCCTTGTCGAAAAGTCAAGGGCTTCTTTTGGCTGTAGATTACCCTAGAGCTCGAAGTATACAAATGGTACCTACTTTGGGCTATTTGGAGCCCCAGGGTTAGTGCAAAGTCTCAAACGAGAATAGGTCAGCATGCAGGAATGCTGTCTTTGGGAGCTCCGGTGGATGTCAACACCTGAAGCAGATCCCTCATCCTGCAAAATGCTCGCCATGACCCCTACGCCCCGAACCTAAAGCCTTGCGCCGTAAGGCCTGCTCTAAACCTCAAACCCTGCGCCGCACTTCAGCTACGGGGTTCGGTAGTACATCGATAATGCACCAAAACACAGCGGTGCAAGGAATAGGAACCTCCCCCTGACCTTGAGGGCTTCGCGGGGGTAAAGACCTAAACCCCAAAGCCGAAGCGGTTTAGGGTTTCGGGTTCAGGGTTCAGGGTTGAGGGTCTAGGATTCAGGGTTTGGGACTCCGGGTGTTTCTTCCAGGGCCCCTGGTCTTTATGAAGTCAAGAGTAGGGATTCAAGGTGCCCTGGGTTAGAAAGCCGAAATTCCCAAACACACTTCCTGGGGCAGGCACAGGAAAACTGCGTAATCTTGAGCATGATCAGTGTGATCACCTGATGCGTCGCCGCAGGCTTGCAATCTCACTTGTCCGGTACCCTAGGGGGAACTAAAGGTTACCCTTATGGAAGTACATCGGGATTGTAGGGGCCCAAAAAAGTTAAAGCTTACCCATCCCTAACCGCAAACGCAAAACCCCTAAACCCTGCACCCTAAACTCTAAACCCTGAACCCCAAAAAAGTTAAAAAGCTTACCTATTCTACTAGGAAACCCGAGCTTAGGCTGAACTTTTCTCCCAACCCGACATATCCCAAGATTGAAGGGCTAGACAGTGAACTCCTTACATAGTCTTTAAGCTCTGACTCAGCGCCCCAGACCATAAGCCCTACACTCCTAAACTCTTCACAATGATTTTGATGACCACAATAGTGATAATAGTTTAGTAATAATAATGTTACTGGTGGTAATAAAAAAGGTAGTAGCAATAACAATAATCGCAATAGCATTGGCAAAACACAATAACAATAATAACATCGAAAAGACAAATGTGCAGAGTCGTTGGGGGAACAGGTCCGAAACATGCCCTCACCTAGCGGTCGGGATTTAGGGTTCACTGCATAGTGCTCGGACAATCTACTAATATAGAGGCCTTAGTATTTGAATTAGAATAATAGGGTGTTGGGGTATATTACACTAGACTTATACTACCTTCTACCTAAAATAAGGAACCCCAAAATAGTATTGGTATATATTTAGGCCCCTACGCACACTTCAGCCCTACTAGCATCTTGTGAGTTACAGAAAGGGACATACAAACCTCAGAGCCCCGAAATTCCTGCAAGCATACAGCCCCCTCGCAGCCCGGGCCACGTCGCAGAGAAAACTCCCCTATCTTCAACCCTATCTTCTAAACTCAGCCACCTTTGCAACCCTGACTCCGATCTGCAACCACCAAGAAATGAACATCTCAAATCCAACCACCCCAAACCCAGGGACATTGGAACGACCCCCTGCCTCTAATATAGGGGTCGGAGTAATACTGTGGATGATAAAGATCCTGCGTTACTTTAAGGACCCTAGACTATGGAAATGATGGTATAATCCTTACTATGGGGAATGCAGGATTTATATCATCAACAGTGGCGGTACTAGCATTGCCATATTTCCGTGATGTAGCTATAGTACAACACACCCCCGGAACCTTATTTTCATACGTCAAGTCCCAATACTAAAGCCCTGACGGTATTTGCTTATAAAGATAAAGGGAAGCCCTGTAGACGGGAGCCCTATTCTGTTCATGAAAGCCTAAAGCCAAAAGCCTAAAACCTGAACCCTAAACCCTAAACCCTAAACCCCAACCCTAAACCCCAAACCCTAAACCCTAAACCCTAAAGGCCCCCGGGTCTTAAAGCATAAGCCCTGTCTCCCTCGGCCTCGTCCTGCCAGTGGGAACGGAGAATGCTAACAAAAATCTCCGCCTCATTCGTTTGGGCTTAGGGTCTCGGGTTTAGGGGTTCGGGTTTAGGGTTTGGGGGTACAGGGGGTTTAGGGTTTAGGGGTTTGGGGTTTAGGGGTTTCGGGTTTGGGGGTTTAGGGTAGCTCCGTCTACTCCGACCATTCAGGTCCCTATACCAGGGCGTCTGCGTGATGCCTAAGCTGATTCGGGCTCTGCGTAGCCTATCGCAGGATGCACACACGGTAGCGTTGTAGGACGTAGAATAGGGGCAGGTTCGATGGGGATATGGGGTGCCTGCAGCGCGCGATCTAAACCCACGTTTCAGATCCTCTGGCCCCTGAACCACTGAACTCCCCCGCCCCCCCACAGACCCCTAAACTCCAAGCGAAATTGAGGCCGCCAAAGGAGCTGAAACACCGGGCACCCGGCAGCTTCAGCCTCCCTCCTGATGTCTGCGGGTTTCTGGTTGAACGTCGTGTATTATGTAGGGGCCTTAATAACTTAAAATTAGGGTTTAGGGTTTAGGGGCTAGGGGTTTAGGGTATTAGACGAGGGTTTTGGGCTCGTTCATACTAAGGAACCCTAAGCACTAACATTGGAATTGAAGCCCCTAGAGCCGGCCCGTGATAAGTAACCCTCTGTCCCTCGGCAGTGATTCGAATGGCCTGGCATTGCAGCTCGTAATTTCAGGGTTTTTCAGATCCAGATTGCTCAAGGGTCTAATGAAGGCATTAGAGAGTATACCAGACTATAGTAGTATTAAAAAGCAAGGAAGTCGTTCTGTAAACTTGCGGGTGGCAGGTCTTGGGATGTAGAGCATGGATCGTACCTGTGGCGTAATTCTTCGGGTAGATGGAAGAGTTCGTGTCTGGGGGGGGTGGCGTATTTCGAGGAGGTGGAGGAGGATTCGCTTTTGGGGTTGAGGGTATAGGTTTTAGGGGGGGTCTAGGGGTTTAAGGGTTTAGGGTTTAAGGCTGTTTCAATCCTAGGTGTAAACATGCTGTGCTTCTTCGGCTCCTGAACGTGCTTACAGATTTCTTCAGCTGCCCTGTTGTTTGATCGGCCGGGCTCCTTCTAACGAGCGGTAACAGAAGCCAACTTAAAAAAAAGCACCCGGAAAGCCAACGCCAAGCCAAGGAGAAGCGCCTGGAAACCTCTCAGCGAGCCTTGAGAACTGAGGCGACCGAAACCGGTTTTGCCTTGAAGCCCTAAACCCTAAACCCTAAAACCTAAAACCCTAAAACCTAAAGCCCTAAAACCCAAAGGCCCTATAACCCTAAACCCTAAAGCCCTAAAACCCTAAAACCCTAAACCCTCTTCCTGGGAACCCCGGCTGCACTGGCAGGCGCAGGGACGGAACGATCCCTGAGGAACGCCGGCTCTTGGAACTCCGCCTTGAAGCTGGCTTCGCCTTCGGCGGGTTTGGGTTTAGGGTTTAGGGTTTAGGGTTTAGGGGTGTGTGCGGGGGTTTAGGGTTTAGGGTTAAGTTCAGGGGCTAGATACGTTTCAATACTATTCTATAGCTACCTATATTATGGTTTAGGGTTTAAGGTTTAGGGTTTAGGTTCTGGGGGGTTCCTGATCCCTATTAAAAACTAGTATACCCATGTCTATCCCAAAACTCTGTTCTAAGAATTCAGGCCCCTATAGTATCCACGGCCTTGAACAAAAACCTGAACCATCCTCAACCCAAACTTGCAGCCTATGGCCCAAAAGATACAGAGGTTTCGGGTCAAGAGGTGCGAACGGGATGTACCAGCTCTTCGCAAGCTCAAGGTAATTAGGGTTTAGGGTTCACCTGGACCCCAAAAAGTATGTTGAAAAATGGCCCTGTAGAGGTTTTGGGCCATTATTTTGCCTACTTTCTGGGGGTTTAGTCAGGGTTTCGGGCCAGCCAGTCATTCCACTCGTGCCTGCGCAGCGCGCGGGCTGGGAGGCTGCGAAGGTAGGGGTAAAGATGCCTTCAGAGAAGGACCGACTACCCATAGGCTCCTTAGTAGTTCCGTTTTGTGGTTGGTATTTAGGATCCTATAATGTAATCCCAAAAAGGAACTAATTACTAAGGAGCCTATGGGTGCTGCGGGTTTTCCAAGAAGCTTCCCGATGGTTCCATAGTCATGCCCTCCTCCTCCTCCTCCTCCTACTCCTCCTCCTCCTTGTCATGACGATGATCCTAATCCCCCTCGTCGTCATCATCATCACCACCATCACCGCAAACAGCATCACCATCATCACCACCATGATGATGATGATGATCATCATCATCATTATCCCAAGCCGATAACGGGCTTGCTCGGCGCAAGGATGAACATGTCGAGGGCTGAGGTGGACTGTACGACGTCTTGTCAAGGTTGCTCTGCTTAGATAGCTATCCAACCCGATGCTCTAGTCTAGAACAGCACCCAGCTTGGCTGCCATCTTTCCTTCATGGAACCCGGGAAAGATCTTGCAACAATGCAGCAATGCAGCACAAAATTCACATTATTCTTCCCGCTCCGAAAAGCGCATGACATGGCCGAAACCACAAAGTCTGGACCTAGTAGTGATGAATGTCCAAACCCTGGCAGTATTCGGACCATGAAGATTATGGCTGTTGTCGTTTTTTTTTTAACGGTTTCTTTCTTCTTCTGCTGCTGCTGCTGCTGCTTCTGTTGTGGTTGTCGTTGTTGCTGTCGTTGCTGTTGTTGCTGCTGCTGTTGTTGTTGCTGCTGTTTTTGTGGTTGTGGTTGTGTTGTTGGTTATGGATTGTTGGTTGTTACATTGTGGGTGGTTAGTTGGTGCGTGCCTTGTGGCTTGTCGGAGGTGGTTGCTGTTGGTGCTGTCGTTGTTGGCGTTGTTGATGGTGCTGTTGCTGCTGCTGTTGCGGCTGTTTCTGCTGCTTCTGCAGCTGGTGCTGGTGTGATGCTGGTGGTGCTGCTGCTGCTGCTGCGGCTACCGCTACCGCTGCTGGTGCGGTGAAGTATCGGGCCCGGTTCATAAGATACGAAATCCGAAATCCTCAAGTCGTCAGGACTCATCCAGGGCTGCTGCGGCTTCGAAGGAGTGTGGTCCCAGGGATACGTAGACCTTCATCGGAAGCCAAAAAAAGGGACCTTGTTGAGTTGGATCGAGAGCCCCTGATACGGTTGATGATATGAATCCTGCATGACCTTAACGACCCTAAACTATGGGAACTATGGTATGTTCCTTATTATGGGTCGTGCTGGATTTATATCATCAACCGTATGAAATCTAGTGTCCTTACCAACTGAACCTCGCCTGGCTTCCTGGTGACTCAGTGACAGTCTCTTGGGGATGTGATTTTTACGGGTTTACGCTGTGTCAGCCAGGGATGCGGCCATTACCTTGGTGACTAGGCTTTGGCCACAAATAGGGTTGATTGAAGACCCTCCTGGTTTTATACCTGTATATGTTGGGGGTGTTCAGAACCTGCGAGCTTGGCCGCCCTAAAGGTCTGAGTTTTGTAAAGGCAGAAGAAGGCCTCTACCAATTACGGCCCTGATCACAAGTCAGGCTTGCGGCGGTTACGCTTATCGAAGTGTGCAGCCTGTGGACCTTGAAGCTGTGCGCTTAGGGGCTCAGGGTGCTGCTGGTTTACCCATAGGCCCCTAAACAGTTCCCTTTTATGGTATATCTTTAGAATCCTATAAGGTAATCCCAAAAAGGAACTATTTAGGGGCCTATGGGTAAGGGCTGAGGATGGCTTTTGAACCCCCAAATACCTCCTGAATTGCTAAGCCAAGTGCCCGAGAACCTAAGCCTTAACCCCCTATATCGGGACGAAATTCGCTATGAACTCGATATCTTACTCCCCGGACAAAAACTCCAAAACCCTGCACCCAAACCCCAAACACGAATGATCCCACTGAAACGCCCTGAAGACCAATAACTGAAAGCCCAATACCCCTTAATTAAGGAATATACCTTGCATTATGAGGGGTTGAATATTATGGTCTAAGGTATGTTCCTTAAGTAAGGGGTACTGGCTCTCTGGGCACTCAAAGCCCTAAACCTTTCATGTAGACGTCGGGACTCCTGGCCCAAACAACTCGACGACGTTTTTTGGATGGTTTTTCTGTGCCACAACCAAGCGAGAGAACAACAAAAACTCTCTGGGCCCCCTAATATAGGGGCCTTCATAATTAGAATAGGATTGTGGGGTATTGTAGGAACGCCCAGACTCATATCGGTAATTATTTAGGCCCCTATATTACGCAACACTGCGGTATAAAACCCTCTAACCTCCCTAAACCCTAAACCCTAAACCATAAACCCTCAACCGTTGCCTCCAGGCAGAGGAGGAGATTCGACCGGTCCTTCGACCCCCGAGGCACTTCTGTCAGCTTCCTTGGGGTCCTTTCGCCTGTTCTTTTCAATGCTCTCCTTATAATATAATGTAATATGATACAATATAATGTAATGTAATACAATATAATATAGTATAATATAATATACTGGTCAGAATAACAATATAATATACCCTGAACCCGAAACCCTAACCCCTTAATATAACATAGTCTTTCTTCTGGCATTGCTTTCTTGCCTCGGCCCTCCGAAGTCTGAACGTTGAAACCGCTTTCATGTTGGGGGGCTTTCGGGCCAAGAGGTTCAGGGGTTCAGGGGTTTAGGGGTTCAGGGTTTAGAGTTCAGGGTTTAGGGTTTAGAGTTCAAGGGTTTAGGGGCTTAGGAATTAGGGTTTAGGGGGGTTCAGGGGTTCAGGGGTTTAGGGGTTCAGAGTTTGGGTGGTTCAGGGTTTAGGGTTCAGGGTTTAAGAGCTCGGCAAGCTGAAATCACAAAGCCCTCAGCACTCTTGGGACTTGCTTCTGGGGAGCAGGTTTAGGGTTTTAGGGGTTTAGGGGTTTTAGGGTTTTAGGGTTTCGAATTCTTCTTCTAGCTGTCATGAGCAAAATCTTCTCTTTCGAGAATTGCCAGTCCCAAAACTCTTCGTTCCAACAAATCACTGGCCAGAAGGCAGCCAGTAACACCATAAACCCTAAAACCCCTAAACCCGTAAGCCCTAAACCCTCAACCTTGAACCCTAAACCTTGTCCCCTTGAACCCTAAACCTTGTCCCCTAAAATCCTAACCCGAAAGCCCTACACCCTCTAAGCCCCTAGGCCCTACACCCTAAAACCCTAAACCTGAAACCTAAACCCTAAAACCCAAACCCCTAAAACCCCTAAGCCCTACACCCAAACCCCTTAGCCCTAAACCCGTAAGCCCTGCACCCTAAACCCTAAACCCCCAAACCCTAAAACCTAAACCCAAAACCCCTAAGCCCTACACCACAAAGCCCTAAAACCCCCAAACCCTAAAACCTAAACCCAAAACCCCGAAGCCCTACACCCGTAAGCCCTGAAACCCCAAGATCCCACGACCGCTCCTGGCGCTGGCTGAGCCGGGCCATCGCCAGGATCAGCCTGGCCAGGGTTCTGCGGGTTCTGGGCCTTTAGGGTTTCGGATTTAGGGTTTATAGGGTTTGGGGTTTTAGGGTTGAGGGTTTGGGGTTTAGGGTTTCGGGTTTAGGGTTTTAGGGTTTAGGGGTTTAGGGGTTCGGGGTTTAGGATTTGGGGTTTAGGGTTCAAGGTTTAGGGCCCTATAAACTCTAAAACCCCTAAGCCCCCCCCAAACCCCTAAACTTCTCCGTTTCCGACATTCCATCAAGTCTTCTTTCAGAAGAAGTACGAGAAGGTCGCTCGCTAGCCCAGGATCGACCCTTCGGTCCTCACAAGGATTCTATACCTAATAACCTACAGTGAACCCCAGAAAGTTGGAACATAGGTTTAGCTATACTTTACCTTAAGGGCATGAGGATCTTGATGTTCCAACTTTCTGGCTTCTGCTATAAGGTCTACTAGGGCTTGAGGCTTCGGCTTTGGGGTCGGGGGGCTTAGGCTTTGGGGTTTTTAAGGGTTTCGGGGGTTTAGGGTTGAGGTTTGTGGCTTACGGGTCAAACATATGCACACACACACATGTACATGAATCCGATAGCACTACGATATTAAAAGGCTTTAGCGCGATGACTTCCTAAAATGTCTGCGCCAGTAGATACAGCATATTCTTCTTCCTGCTCGGCTTTCGATGCCCTTGCGCTTCAAGCGGGAATGGTGATGAGCCCCAAAACGCCCTGATCCCCCACAGGCCGGAGATTCCACCTTCGGAGTTTCGTGCATGCAGGGGTCCACCTTGACCCAAATTACGGTGGAGCGAATTACTGCAACACAAACATCAAAGTGATACTGTTGCTGCTATTCTGCTGCCTTCTCCTTGCTTCTTTGTATACTGTGAGCATCTTGAAAGATGGAACTATCAATCCCTGCAGGCTATCGATACACCCGCCAGGCATCTCGAGTTGCACATCTCCCGAAACAACCCGAAGGCTTCCAACACTCCAGCAGAATCTTGCGACAAAGCACGAGTGAGCAAACTCGGAACAAAGAGCACAGTTGGAACTCCCGTTAATGAGGGTCAGTAATGACATCCTGCATTTTACGCACACGCAGAGAGAGCGAGAGAGAGAGAGAGAGAGAGATATATATATATAGATACATATATATATATACATACATACATACATACATACATACATACATACATATATATACATACATACATACATACATACATACATATGTATTGGGCCCCAAGAGATCCACACCTCTCACTTCTCCGCCCGCAGCAATATAAAGCGCCATACATCCCCAAGGCCCTAAAACTTCGTAACTCCAGAGCTCCGATAGGCCGTGCTCGCTCACGTCAACAGCATCGTCACTGGAGAACCAAGCATATAGCCTGTGTTGAAGCCCTTTTGCATCAACACCCCGAAACCCCCAAATCCCTATACCTTAAACCCCAAACCTAAAACCAGAAACGGCAAAACACAGGCCTTGAAACCCAAAGGCCCCAGTCTGAAACCGGGGGGGGGGGGTGCAGTATTTAGCCTTTTGAAGGGTCAAGGAACAGGATCAGGATCCTGCTTTCTGATGTCTATATGGGACTTTCCGAAAATAAGGGGTACCTTATCTTGGGGTCCTTAGTATGAGGATCCTACTATTTAGGGTAC
>CAJNJA010010088.1:0-14405 GCA_905231915.1 Symbiodinium necroappetens
CTTAAAATCTGCTTAAAACTGTAGCGAAAACACAACTTCACCAAAAAATCACCGACAAAAAACCATGCGGCGGGTAGTTTTTGTTCGTTCTTGGTTAGTATTATTATACACCCCAATATAGAATTTATAGGGACCCTACAAAAGCACACAGGTTTTGGTAGTTCAAGGTTGATGCAGTCATGAGCATTTTTTTGTGGGTCGAGCTGGGCAGCGAGGGGCCGCAGTCGAGTCCCTTGTGAAAAAGGTCACCGTAGATAGACGGTGACTGCACTGACGGATTACAGGCCCCCAGCAACTGCATAATGCATCTTTCTTTCAAGTGTCTTCTACAAGTCGCAGTCTATACTCAGATCGTGCCTTGCAAGGACATGGTCCCTACTGCCGTCGGGTTCAAGGCCGTGAAGAAGGATGCTTCCGCCCTGCAGTGCTTAAGCCAATATCCATGCCTTTCACTTCATTGCAGCTTCAGCGAAGGATGAAGAATGGCAACGTGTAACGCAAGCGATTTGCGACCAAGCTTGAACAGAGTGTTTAGTGTGGTCTGCAATTCAGATTCATGATGGTCCGAACCAGGAAATCTTGCAGCACATCTATCTTCGTGCCAACCGAATCGCACTACATCGCAACAAAGCCATATATCTACATGATAGTGCTCTATAATGGTACCCGTGTAGTGCCCTAAGTGTACCCTTTTAGTACCCTTGATATGCCCTGCCCATGGCCAAGCAAGGCCGTGGCGATCGAGCCACGCTAATCACGTGGACTCACGACGGCAAGGACTTGTGACTGACTTGGGGCACCCATCTTGTGTAGGGGTTTAGGGTTGGTTGGGGGACATTGTAGGGCAGCGACACGGACTGTCATCCACTGATACCCGCTGCGAGGAGGACGAATCACAGAAGGCGGAGCTTTGTCCGACAGGCACTGTTCCAGTGCAAGGAAGGCCCGACCCCAGCCGGTTGCCCTTACTTGCTTGAGCTCTATATTTCGCGGCAGGGGCTACATGTCCTTCGCGTGCGATGGCCATGTCATCAAAGAGAGGCGCTACCATTGCTGCAACGTGAACGGCCAACTGTCTCTCGACTCAAGCTCCCCCTAGAATAGAAACCCCTAAACCCTAATGGTACTCGAATCCTCGCCTGGCTTGTCCTAGTTGTGAGTGCTGAAACCCTAAACCCTTCAATGCACCTCCGTTGCCCCTGTGGGTGCTTTGTGAATCCAGGCATTGCTCTCCGAGTCTGGTGGATGCCACATCCATGGACCCACCATGCTGCTTATCAGCTCTTACTTGTTTTGCTAGGTCTTCCTTTGGAGGCAGGTGAAGCACCTCCAGCACAGGCTCTTGGAGCTTCAGACTTTAACTTTGTGTAACCCTGAGAGCGGAATTTTGACGATTGCTGAGGCGACTGCCACCAGAATGATGTGGCTGCAGTCAAGGCATGTCGATCTTTTTGATGCCAGCATTCTTGTGCTACGGGTTTCATAGATGAAGAAGCTCATGCATAGCTTGGTCTCGAGGAGAGCAATCTCGCCTTTCTTCTGCCTCTACTTGGCCATCGGAGAAAACGGCGAGCGAAAGCTCAAGAATTTCTGTGAGCTGAGCCTACCCAGCTTCTCCGCAGCGCCATCTATGTCATGGGGCGATACGGAACTCCAAAGAAGAGTGCCGTGGAGACATCCAACATGGCAGCACGTCGTCGTAGCGCGCGGTTCACTAGGACCTGGTGTGCATCCAATGAAAGGAAGGCTGCCAGGCCATGCGGACGCGAATGAAAAAAGGGCGGGCTCGCTTCATTTGGGGGTACTACAAGGATGCCATTAAGCGATACTACGGAACCCTCTCTCGGATTCCACTTTGAGATCTGAGAGCTTCGTGCGCAGTAGTGCTTCGATTGCCGTCCGAGGTGGCTGTCGCCTTGACAAAAACCTCCCTTTCGACAGACGGCAAGGTGCTGGGCTTTCGCTGAGCAGAAGTTCGTGTAGTCAGGAATGCATGGGTTGCCCACAGCCAGGTACTTGACCTTGCCAGCGCCAAGCAGCAGATCGAGTCAGCGGCGACGGGGTGCTAACCTCACGGTCCTGCGGGGGCGCTTTAGCAACTCGCTTCCGCTTCTGCGTCATTGCATAGGCTCGATATTCAGTGGATCGAAGCTGACGCTGACGGACGCGGGGTTATCTCAAATTTTGCCGGGATCCTACTCCAATGAGTAGTTGGGCGCAAGTGCATCTACAGAGTTCGAGCTTGGCCTTCCACGCTCAGGAGCTGCCCCTTGTGGAATTTGCGGAATCCGCACGTGCCTGGCCTCAGCGAGAAGATTCCTTGCCGTGCACTTGCATACAAGCCTCAAGCCGACTCCGTAAACCCTAAGACCCCTAATAATAATAATACTAATACTAATACTAATACTAATACTAGTACTAATACTAATACTAATACTAATACTAATAATAATAGTAATGAAAAATAATAATAACAATAATGACCATTTTAAAGTACAGCACTAACCAACGACAAATGCTGCCTTGATGAACTTGTGTTGTAAGGAGAGCTCTTCGTTCATGGTGGCGAGCTTTAACACTCGGAACGTCGGCTTGTCTCGTCGGCACAGAGAGCCCCGACGATGCAGCAAACTCATGTCAAGGTGGCACAAGCCCACCTTTGCGATCAAAAGGACATGCAATCGTTGCAAGTTGAACCGGGAAAGGCCCGTTTCATGCTTTCAGGTATCCTTCGCCTATTTTAGGTGCTGTAGCTGATGCTGTGCAGTTGACACTGCAGGCCCTTGTGTGGGTTCATGAGGGCATAAACAAGGTCATGCCGCGAAGAAAACCCATCAGCAGCAGAAGCTACGGAAAGAAGCCGCCGCAGCCCAAAACGCATTCGACACGGTGCAAGACCAGATTGTCGAAACTGTGCAGGGGGAGCATCGTTAGCAAAGCTTTGCGCACGCGATCCCATGCAGTTCTTGACAGCGTTTGCTTTGCTTGAATGATAGAGAGGCACAGGCAGAATGCCCTGGCGGGACCGATTCGCTTTATGTATGAAACCGTTTTTTATGAGCGATTTAAATATTATATACATATTTGTATTTACATATTCTGTATTTTTATTATGCACTATATAGTATGCATTTTAGGTATAGTATGTGCTGTGTTATTTGTGTATACATACATACTAATGGGTATATAAATGTATATACACATATGCATATGTATATATATATATACACACACACACACGCACATTCGGTGGCGATGGCGATGGCAAGCATCTCAGACCATTCGACAGCTGCCGAAAGATGCCTAAAGCGGCATCGCGAGCCAGATGCTGCTGGGTTCAAGATTTAGAGTTGTGTCCTACCACGTTATATGTAATGTAACATAACTGTCCTACCACGCTTTATAAAGGAACTCTACAAGGACGTAATGTAACATAACCTTATATATTTGTCATATTACAGGTAAATATGTTGCATGTACGTTTTGGCAGGAGAGCTGGCTAGTCTTTACCTCGCGCCTTTGGCAGGGCGAGAGGGAAAATGTGCTGTACTGCATTATATTACAGTTCTCTTGTAGTTTATAATGTTTCACTATATTAAATAGTAGTATATATATCCTATTGTCTTTCATTATGACATATTGTGCTGTATTCTATAATATCATGTCGTACTATATCCCACTGCCGGGAACAATATATTTCATGATTGTAGTGTATATGCCTTTGTTCGCCCTAGTATTCCACAGACCGTGCCAGCGCGAGATAGTCAGGATCCACCGAGTGACAAGGTGGAAGAGAGCAGCCCAGAGCTGGAGGAGTCGGAGCCGCACGAAGATCCAGTAGGGTTCAGGGGCAATACGGTTTAAGGTTTAGGGGTTCAGGGGCAATAAGGTTTAGGGTTTAGGGCTTGTAGGGTTTAGGATGTAGGGTTTATACGTTTTCGGGCCTCGGCTGAAGAACGGCAGAGGAGGCAGTGCTGGCAGTCATCAAGTCCGGTTTCAAAAGGGTTTATAGGGCTTTGTAGCAGTTGCAAACGTAGTACCAGGAGCGGCAGCTGCGGATTTACTGCGCCGGTCAGTCGCTACCTCTTTGCGTCAGACTTGTGACGGAGGCCGGGTGGTAGCCGGACGAGGCCTCGCATGAAAGAATCTTAAATGTTAAGTGTAGGGTTTATAGGGATTTATAGGGATTTATAGGGATTTATGGGGATTTATAGGGGTTTAGGGTTATTTATAGGGGTTTAGGGCTAAGGGCCCGAGAAGCTGAGGTATCCAGCCCTGGACTCGGCCGACATGGTCTTGCAGGCCATCTCTGGCCAGCCGGCAAGTTGCTGGTGACCCGGAAGCAAGTGGAATGTAATCCTTGGGAAGGATGACCTTTCCACGGACAAGTTGGGTTTAGGGTTTAGGGTGAATGATGTACACCGCAAGTCCTTGCTTAAACAGGGTTAATGATGTGCCCGAGTGGTATTGCAGTATGTTGCAGTGGCAGTTTTGTTCATTGGCTGGCGAGGCCGAGCTTTTGCTGAGACCTCTACCTCTGGGGCAGGCTTGCTGCGGTGTTGCGTTTGGTACAGTTAAGTCAGGGTCGCCAAGTGCTTCAATCCTGGGAACTTGCATGGGGCTTGAGCAAGTTTTTCCCGGAGTGAGCACGAATGCCGAGCTTCTTTTGCAGTTGGAGCCTTTGCAAGGAGTTGGCTCTGCTGCTGTCAAAATCCGCGCGCGTCCTGGACACTTTCGTCAGCTTTGGCAATCAGGGTGTGCATGTTCGTTTTCTGATGAGCGGCTGCATGCACACGTATGTGTGAGTGAGTGAGGGAGTTGCGTGCGCGCATGGGGTAGGCTGGAGATAGTGATATAATATGCCCTCAAGATCCCTCAAGCGGCAGCAAGACGGGTGGCAGAGCACCCTAAGCAAGCAAGACAGCAAGGTAGCATAATCTAATGTAGGAACCTGATTAAGACACCCCGGCCCTACAACCCCAAATACTAGGATTCATATACAGAACCCTACTAAAGACCCCAGGGTTTCCTAATCTGGTTCCTACACTACCAACCCTAAACCCCTAAACCCTAAACCCTACCCCTATGTTCCCTGCGGTGCGACTTAGTCAGCTGGGCGGGTGGGAAAAAACCATCCTAAACCTTAAACCCTAAACCCCTAAACCCTAAACCCTATCCCTATGAACCTCGCCTGGCATGTCCGAGTTGTGAGAGCCTAAACCCTATCCCTTATCTCGCAGCGGGTGGGAAAAATCCCTTATCTCGCAGTCCCGGCCTGGCCTAGCGAGGAGCTTGGATCAGGCCCTGCTCTGCCGAGTATTTGCTACTCGCCTTTGTTTGGGGGAGCGGAGAGGGGTAGGATTGAGGGTTTGGGATTTTGGGTTGAGGGTTTAGGGTTGAGGGTTGAGGGTTTTCGGAGGGTTTCGGGTGTTAGAATGGGTGAAGCTGAGACAGATGGTACATGGAGCTGCCCCTTGAATCGAGGTCTCAGCTGCATTGGCCATGAATGTGGCTCGGATTCCATTGGCACATCGCTGAGTCATGTGAGGCTTACTAACCATAGCGATGCCCCCATCGAGGTATCGCCACAGATCTGCCCCAGGCGAAGTGCCGAATTCATCCTTATCCTAGCAGCAGTGTCTGCAAACCCTAAACCCTCAACCCTGTTTTTGTTTGGAAGACCGCGATTCCTTCGAGTGGTTGCACTTCGGAGCCCAACATAGGAACCGAATGTCCCTGTGTGAGTCTAGGAACCGAGACCTTTGGGTTATTCTCTCGATTTGGTGTGTCTTGCTGCCGTTTCTTTGAAGGGACCCCGTGACGAACACCTGTATCTGCCTTGGAGATCCTTCTGATCACTGACTCTGCGATGGTTCTTCCCTGACATGCTCTGCTTGCATAGTCGTGGTCAGATGCTCGTGTGCCTGGATCACGCCGACTCAAACCTATGGAACCTCGCCTGGCTTGTCCGAGTTATGAGAGAACAAAACCCTGAACCCTTGGGGATGTCAGTGCCCTTGCATGCACTTATCAAAAACAGAGAGACTGTGAGACTTCATCTGGCTTGGCCGAACGTGAGCGCCTGGATCCTCCGGCATGTGACAGGCCATACCCATGCTGACAGCGAATGCCAGCGCCAATGCAGAAGCGATCCAGCGAAGTGGGGGCCGATTGGCCCCTTGCACACATTCTGGTGTCTAGTTCCTAATATTGCTAGTATTAACAATATTGCTGCTGTGATTTGGCATTGCTAGCCTGTTTGCCTTCACTGTGATTGCAAAACCATTGTGATGATTACTATTCTTCTTATTCTTGTCTTGCAGTATATAATACCGCAAGACCCCATTCCAATAAGTGTTCCAAAGTATGCTGGCAAGATGCCCTGTGCTGAGCCGGAGGCTTACCTGGTACAATCACTTTCCTTTCCCTTGTTCTGAGGCTGTTCTTCCTCTTATCCTCGGCGACGTCAGCACAGTGCCAGACGTGGCAGCTTTGCTGCACCATGACGATATCACAGGCAGAGCTTCATACTCCGGTCCAACAGCCAGCTAAGGTCAATCATTTCGATTTGGTCATTGCATCGGATATTTGCTACGATCCCGTGTGCTGGTTGCAAGAAGCTGCGGAAGCCACGCCTGCAGCGCCGGTTCCCACGTTGGCAGGTGTTATACACCCCGCTGCTGGCAATGCTGCGATCCCTGTCGTTTAGACACTTCCTCATCGCAACCTGGTGCCGGTCAGTTTACCTAGACACTAGACAGTCCACTGCGGGAAGAGCATCCAGGCTCTGCCTGTAACTGCCTTCCTTGCGGTAATGCAAAGTTTGAGTGGCTTGCCGGCATGGTTCGTCATGGTGTAGCTGTCTTCTGCCGCGAGGCTTAAGCTTGTAGTCGTTGTGCAGCAACGAGACCAGGTCACCAGCTCCAAAGGAGAACTTGGTGAGGTCTTCTGTCATCTGTTTCTCCGCTGTTGTGGCACCCCCGTGCACAGGTGCACAGCGTGATCCCGCCAGCCTGCCTTACTCTAAACAGCCACTGTGGCACCGAGCTACCTTCTACCCAGCCATACTCTTCCCTACGCCGGCACTGCACAAGGATGTCAGAATCCTTCCGAGTCGAGCCGAGTCGCTGCGGAGCAGCGCATTGGCCCTTGGTTTTACCGGCTCTGGGTCGTGAGTAGGAATGCCGCTGGATGTGCACATTACACTCCCGGCGGAAGTTCGGCTCTTGCCTGCGCAACTTGGCACCTGCAGGTGTTTTTTTTTTCAGGCTTCAGGCCTGTACCCATGATCTACTATGCTGAGCCAATGATGGTTTGCTCGCCAAGGGCGGCGATATCGCAGCTGCCTACACCATGGCCACGATGTCAGGACATCCGCAGCTCGGAGCGCACTCGAGCCGATCTGAGGTTATTGCGACTATTGCTGTTTGTTCTTGTCATTATACTATACACCATACCATGCCCTACTACACATAGCACACTATACCATGCTAAGCAACACGAGACTGCACCTGTACTCTGCACAAGAACTCGGAACTGCCGGGGGCCAGAGAGCTGCTCGGATCCCGAGGTTTCCTCCACGAGGAGCCAGCGGCTGGAGACTCCCTGGTGGTGGTCTCACAGTCTTGGTCGCATCAGATGCATCCGGACCCCACCGGCGTGAAGGCTGGGAACCATCAGGGCAATCACTGCCAGTACTATACACTATACTATACCCAACTCATGGTATACTACGTGGTACTAGACCATGCTCTACTCTACTATACTTTACTATAGATACCATGCTTTGTATTCCTTGGACGCTGCAGGCTGCTGCCATCATCGGGCTTCTGAAAAAAGTTGTGAACTCGTCGGCAGAGAAGGGCGCATTGTGTTCTCATTGTTTGCTTCTCTCGCTCTTTCTATACCCTGTTTTGTTTTAATGCGTTTGAAGCCAGAAAGCCCGGATTCGACGTGAAGCCTTGCCCGCGTTGGGCGAGTCATGAGAGGCGAAAGCCCCTGACACCCTAAAGCCACAAACACTTAGAGCCCTGAAAGCCCCAAACCCAAGAATACACATTAAGCACACCAGAAACTGAACGCCCTTAATTGAACTTAAGCGCCCGAGAAGCCCTAAAGCCTCCCACTCGTTCGCAATCCCTAAGCCCTTAATTTCGGTATGACTGCATAGCTCCGAGTTCTTGCTAAGCGCCGTGCCTTGGATCATCTGGAGCCTTGCCTGCCTAACCCCGAAACCCCTTGCACGAGTCCGCGAGTCCAAACCCCCCGGAACCCTAAACCGCGCCTCAGGGGGTAACCACTGGGGCTTGTTCGGGATTGGCGTCTCCCTCTTCATTGCTCTGCTAGATCATATACGGAAGAATCGACGGGACTGTAGGCTCCGAAGCAGTAACGCTTTTCCAGCTGTTGGTGGCCGTATTTTTTACAGGGCAAGCACTTCGCCTTGGTGCTTCCTCCGGCAGTCCAAACCTCTAACGAACTCCCTGCGGTGCGACAGCGTCCGCTGGGCGGGTGGGAAAAAAAGCCCTAGACTCCGTAAACCCTCCAGCCTATAAACAGGGGCAAAACTATAGGATTAACCCAATAAGCCCTAAACCCTAAACCCTAAACCCTATAAGCCCTAAACCCTGAAGCCTTTCCAAAGCCCGGCGAGCTCAGGCCGTCAAGCTGCGGGCCGAAAACCGACTGCTTGTTTTTTGCGCCTCTCAGTCGCCTCCAGAGGTTTGTTTTCGGGCTTAAGGTTTTGTGTTTTTTTGTTGTTTTTAAAGTTGTTGTTGGATGTCTTTCGTTTCTTTTGGTTTTTTTTTTTACGAGGATCTATTCTTCTGAGGATCCCCAAGTGAGGTATTTGTTGCGGTTCTGTCAGAATCCTCATTCTTTCTGGTTGAGGATCCCTAAATAAGGCATGGGGATGCGTTCCTATGGGAGCATGAGGATCCCAAACGGGATATTCATTCGGTCAGGATCTTTAGGTAAGGATCCCCAAGTGAGGTATTCCTAATGCGGAAGCTCCGAAATTGATTGAAGTGGCCCCTGGCAAGCTCAGGACTTTCTTTCCATGCCCCAGCCGCCAACGCAAGCCGACCAGGAGAGTGAAAGCTCTGCCAAGTCGCCTTGCGCAGACCCTAAGCCCTATAACATCGGGGGCACCCAGTTGCAGGAACCAAGAGAGGTAGATGAGGTCGGGTCTCCGACCTTTGTGGGAGCCTTTAGCCTACTTTCGAGCCAATCATCCTTCCAGCCACGGTCCGACACGTATAGTCTACCACATTACACCATACGTTCTGCTATACTTATACAGAGCTGTACTGTACTATACTATACTAGACTAGACGTAAGGGCAGGCTTTGTTGACCCAGGCCCGAGGCTCTTTCAGCTTTCGGAGTTGGCTATCGCAAGGATGATCCGAACAGAGTAATATCTCTAGGGCCTAGAGGGTTTAGGGTGTCTATACTCTATACCTAGTGTCAGCCGAAACATGTAGACTTCGCCGAACGGGATGGAGCTCTATGCATCACAGGAGCCGTGGACAGAGAAGGACAGTGCTGCAGTGCTCGAGGCAGCCACAACTACTTCTTAGCTCATTGGACGAGTGGTGGACTATCAAACGGTCGTTTTTGCCGTACCTGTTTGCTTCCAATGTGGCACTCCTTTGGCCAGGTCATGCAGGCCCTTCCACAGTTGATGTTCAAGGCCGATGCTGTTATCCACGTCAACAGCTCTGTCACGAAGCTGGTCATGGGGGAGGGAGCATCCTGGCGGCACGCCCGCGGTCGCAGGTCCAGATCCCCATTTTGCAATCCTGCTTGGCTGGCTGGGCCTGCTTTGGCAGCGCATCACAAGAACACATAGACTGAAGAGCGAGACAGCTTACTTTAGAGCTCAGGAAAAGTTCAGCACGACGCTGAAGGACCTCACGGCACACAATGTGATTCGAGCTGATGAGGGCGGGGGAATATCGCTGACTGTTGCTTTGTGCCAGGAGCTTCAGAAGAACTGTCGGCTCCGGCAAGTTGGTAACGTGGTGCAGGTCCTCTGGGCGTGCGATAGTATGCTCCCCTGCTGCTCCCACAGCGGTACTTGGTCGCGGCTTTGCAGGTCTATGAAGAGTTTGGCCTGATGAACAGCAGCTTCAATGGCAACAACTCTCCATACAGTCGGAGGCTCAGACTTGCAGATTCCACCCCATCAGTTCCTTTAAGCAACGTTCCGGCTTTGCCTCAAATCTTGTGAAAGTGTGGGAAATAGAGAGTGAGGCATCTCGGCTCCTGGAGTCGCAGAGCTTTTTCCAGAGCGTGCCAGACAACCTCGGTGCTTCGATCAGCCACTTGCAGTTAGAACAAGAGGCGTTCTGAGTCCTTCATCGCACATGCACAGATGCGTATTCGTCCTTCGTCTTTCGTCGTTTCATGGGTGCGCGCTGAAGCCGACTATAGCCGACTACTGCCACCCTGCAAAAACGTACGCGGCCCTTGGTAGGAGGTCCTCCCGTTTTCGAGTGTCTGCCAAGATCTGCCTGCATGCGATTGAACTGAGGGTGTATACCATTTCGAACCGTCGGGTGAAGAGCATTGATGATTTGCCGGATGAGCACTTCGGCCCTGACTGGATGTTTAGCCTTTTTGTAGTTAGTTATTTAGAATGTACAGAATATAGAATAGAATATGCAATATAGTATGTACATATATATATATACACAGATATATATATATATATGTATATATATATATAGAGTCTGCGTTTTGGCACAGAGGTTAGGTTCCCTTTTGTCACCGACCCGTGAACTGGCTCAGGCGCAGCAGCTCTCATTGCTCAGCCTGCTGGAGCCGCGTTTTTCCAGTGCACATGGTCGCTTGGAGATTCAAGTTTAAAGTTTAGGGCTTAGGGTTCCTACATAAAGGGTTTAGGGCTTAGGACCTAAACCGTGAAGTGTGACCATACCCATATCACCGCTCTCGTTTGAGCTGGGCAGTAGAGGGAGGTCAGATCTCAGCAGGACAGGATGCGCCAAGGTGTCGGGATCTGCGGAGGCGGCATGCTCCATGGTTCACATGATGCTGCAGCAAGATGATAATGCTGCCCTGTTTACAGAACAGTGCTAGTGAAATAGTCGTCGACTACTGGTGCAGTACTATTTAAGCTACTGTTATTTAGTACAAGTATGAATTATAATGCTCCTGCTGCCGAGGAACAGAAGGACCAGGTGGTCGAGATGCTGAAGCAACCGTTTGGATATCGAATAGAGGCCGGGGCCCGAGCCTGTCCTCGCCCCAAAAGCCACAAGCCCCGTCGGTGTAAGAGTCAAAAGCCACAACTAGAGAGCTACGTAGAGTATCATGAATCATGTTTACATATGTTTACCCCAATTTTTAACCATTATTACTGTTACTTCTGGTGATACTTGCAATTGCCTTGCTTATGATACCTATGACTACCCACAACTGGCCGATGCACGCACGTTCCCAGGTGGAGCCGACCCACCAGGGGCGGACCTATTTCGATCGGCCAGCATCTTTGGATTGGCTCCAGGGTTGTGATGGGTTGGTACAGGGCTCAAGGATTCGAGGGTAGTTGTGGCCCAGGTTCATCAGCATTGTGAAGGTAGCCTTGATGGAGGAGAATGCAGCTCACGAGGCCATAGCATCGCAATTCCAACGATTCAGTTTGCGACGGCCTGGCTTTATATGTTGCTTCCAGCTGTTGTCTCTTCCTGCGAGCCGTGGGCTGTTTCTGGCAGCCCGTTCGAGACTGACCTGCCGCTGCTACCAGGTGATTTTTGCAAACAATGCAGATGTGAAGAATGACATCCTGTGGCTGCGCAGCAAAGAGGAATGCCTCACCAAGCGAACTGACACTCTCGATCCCTATAGGGGCTGAGAGAGTCTGCAACAGGCATGCAGGCCATGCAGGTCTTTATGAGATGTCCTTCTCGTCTAGGACTAGGAGCTTGGCCATAACAGGGCTATGTCATGGTATATAGATATCTCTAGTATACAACTTGATAGGGGTCATTCATTACAACTAGTACAGGTAGCTTAGAACTAAGTTGACTGCCAAGAGCGCAGTTGAACAAAGCTCAGGAAAGGCGGTGCCCGCCTTCGAAAAGCCACGCAGATGGGCCCGGACGTCTTGGCAGCCGAGCTGCGTCTCGGACCATAAACAAGCACACACACACAGATATATATATATATGTAGATACATCTATCTATCTATTGATCTATCTATCTATAACTACACACACATATATATATATATGTATACTAAGAAAATTTACAAGATACGAACATGAAACTTAAACTTAATGCAACGTGTATGTGTGTATCTGTATGTATATGTTTATACATACACACACATACATATATATATATACAGATGTATGTATGTATGTATGTATGTATGTACGTATCAGAGACCTGGATGCAGAAAACACGGGGTTCCACCTTAAACTCTAAACTTTCTACCTTGAGGAAGTTCTTCACTGAGCAGCTCGAGACGACGCTTAGCTTGAAATTGCCAGCGGTTTGTGAAGAGGGTGGACGGGGGGGGAGGAGGGCCACCGGGAGGTGTTTTCGAACTGCCACATGATTCTGTCTCTGACCGGCAAGTGCACTAGGGCCGAATCATCGAGCAATAATCACCATGGATATGGTGATGATGTTCATCATGATATGCATGGTAACAGTAACCACAACAGTAACAGCAACAATAACCTTCCCAATAACTCTACTAATTAAGATATCTCTCTTCTTATCAATAAGAACGGTCACTTAAAGATTGTAAAAGTAACGAAATTGATAGCAGCTGCGACACTGTTGATTATCTAAATCCTACAGTACCTTCAGGACCCTAACCTATGGGAAGTATGGTATATTCCAAATTTATGGGATAATGCAGGATTTATATCATCAACCCTAGGAGTCTTTGTGGCCACCCGGGCGGCTCTGCCCAGGAAGACCTTCGTCCCCGTGGGCTGGGAGCTTTGTCCGGAGCCGGGACGAAACTGGGATCTTGTTAAGGTGTCTGGTCTTTTCTAGCGGAATTACGACACCTTAACTTTTTAGGTTTCTAGGAGCCCTTATATAGAGCTGTTAGTGTACAGTTTTTTGTGCTTATGAGCTCAGCAACTAAGTGGGTTTCAGTTGCTAGAATGAGGATCTATATAGAGGGGTTGAAAGGGGATTAGGGTTGAGTTGTTTTTGTTACCATAATAGGAGTCCATACTAAATAATACAGTTTCGAGCTAATGGTAACTTGAAGCCCGAAACCCTAAACCATAATTTATAAACCCTAACCCCTAAACCCTTTCACAAGACCTCAGGAAATGGCAACATGACGACGTTCGAGGCACAGCAGCAGGCGAGGGGTGCGCTTGAAAGCGTCTTTCTGACTCCGCTGATTCCTTCGCTTCGGTCGCAACGGTTTAGGGGTTTAAGGTTTTGGGTTTAGGGGCCGTTGCAAGAGGGTTTAGGAGTCGGGTTTAGGGTCATTTAACGATCCTGTTTTTCAGGACCTGGTGTCGTCCTTGATGCAAGTCTTCTTGGAGGAGCCCCGCTGCACCTGTTGCTAATGACAGGGCCAGGGCCACCCACCCTGACTTAATCAAGGCTACGAGCCGCCCTCCTGCTGTATGCAGTTCAAGCACATGCATGTATGAGGAGTTGAACATCGGAGTGTCCTTGTCGCTGTGGCGTGCACTTCGTGAAGAGCGGTTGGCCGACTGCCGGCGACTTCTGCAAGAGAAGGCACTGGGTTTGTATCGGCCTGTGCAATGCTTGTTCCTTGGCCACTTGCACGCTCGGACATGCGTGTCTGAACTTTCTATGGCCAGAGCTGTCTGCCGCATTTGCAGGCAGATCCCAATATCGTGGATGGAAAGGGCAAAACATGCCTCCATCATGCTTCGCAGGCCCAGAGTTGCATGAGTTGCGTAGATGCCGGATGCTTGCCTCTCAGTCGAAACCTCTGCTTCGCAGGCCCGTTCCACTGCCGCAGTGCAGCTGCTTTTAGAATTTGGTGCTTCCACGAGGCGGACTGAATGTCGCTATCGTGCATGTGAGGCAGTTCACAGTGTGGAGCTGGGTCTTGAAATCCTGCAACCCTACATCCCCACGAGTTGCGAGAGTCTAAATCCCCACACCGCGAACTTTGCAACCCTACACCGTCAAACATCTGCATGCGGTGACCGCGAACATAGCAGCGCAGAGCCTTGTCGTTGCATGTTGCATCGGAGTGGCCAGCAGAACCTAGCCCTTGGGTCCACCAGCAGCACCAACAGCAGCACCAACAGCACCACCAGCACCACCAGCACCACCAGCACCACCAGCACCACCAGCACCACCAGCACCGCCAGCACCGCCAGCACCGCCAGAACCGCCAGCACCACCAGCAGCACCAGCAGCACCAGC